>CM019149.1:252647416-252874876 GCA_009733165.1 Naja naja | reverse complement strand
CAGAAGAATTTGCTCTTAAACATTTACCAATAACCTATATTTCCAGCTTGTTTTCTTGGTAGAAAAACTATTTTACCTAGTAGTGTGAACATGAGTAAAAATACACTTGGTAGCCCTACTCCACCCACTTTAATTAAAATAAGTCCAGATATAGAGCAGCATCAGAAATAGTTTGCTTTTTACAATTTTGTGGGGAAAAGTAACCACTTTTTCTCTCCGACCACTCCTCTATTTAAGGTAGAATGTGATTTTCAAATAATAATAAAGTTATAATTAAGCATAAACAGGATGCTATATGAAAGTTGCTTCATCATGTTTATTGTAATCTACAGTATGACAGATGGGATGACATGTTGGTTCCCATGCACTGCATGAAAACAAGGACTAGAAGTGTGACAAAAGTGGCTGAATGATAATCCAAAAAGTAGGGCCTGTATGGATTTCTTCACGGTAGGAAAGAGGTATTTCAGTTTGGGAAGAGATTTTGATATTTTAATGTATTTAGGCTATATTTGTATAGAACCTAGCTAATAACTGTACTATATTTTCTGTTAAAATACATAATATTGTATTTTTCATTCAAAATACCAGTTTTTATCAGATCTGGAAAATCTTTATGATGAGATGAAAAAGCGTCAACTACTTTGAGTCACCACTGCATGCTTGATAACCCTGTGGCATGTTTTTCTAGGGTTCATTTAGACATCTTGAGGTCATTAGTTTCAGCTTAAAACAGATCTAAAGTGTCTATCCTCAACCTGCCATTGTCCTTATAGCTTGTTGAAGGTAAGGGTGGAATTAGTTCCCTCTGATACTTTCCAAGATAGAGATAAAATAATAAAGAAGCTTTGAAGAGACTACCTGTTATGTCACAACATTTTTTTAAATCAGTCTGAAAATGAAATTCCATAAAGTAATAGCCTCCCACTTTCCAGTAAAAAAAAACCCATTATGGTCTCATCAATTTAGTCATCCTAGATCATGTGCTTAGAGGGCAAGACTGGATCATCATATCACATGGGCCTGGTCCTATTGTTTTATAGACCATGCACAAAATATTCCAACATGAATATTTGGAAAGGTTGGAAAGGTTTAATACTTTTGGAAAATTTCCTATCCCTCTAGGACAATTTTATACAGATTTATAAAATCTATCCAAGTCTTAGAACTTCAGAAGACATTGTAATTTAGAGTTCTTCTCAACTAGTGTTTTTCATCTTATTTTCAAGCTTAAATGAAATTTTAATACAGCTTTTGAATAAAATTCAATAATAGAAAAATTCATAACAAACATTTTTTTTCATATTCAAAATACCTGATAATACCATCTGGTTATGTCACTATTTTTATGGCAAATGTAAGACGAAGGATCCTTCCAAGGAGAGAAGAAAATCAATAGCTATTATCTTTGTTATTTACCATCATCATAACCCATCATCTGTTGTTGTTTCATGCCATGTTTTCTATGCCAAGTGTGGGCGTTCAATTCACCACTGATGAATAGCTATAAATTACTATTTCAGCACTGCTGAGCGTCTGCTGGTCGGTACTGAAATTCTGAAAGGTTCATCACAGGCTTTTAAAGAGAATCTTCTCTGGTGTACTATTCTTTTTATATTTTTTTTTTGTTACTGAGTACTGTAATAATTATGCCAAATGAATATTAATGAGAAAATATGTAAAGTCTGAATATAGTTTGATGTCAATACCTGTTTTGAAGATTCATTCCATTTCTAAATTCCATTAAATCCATGATTTAGCCTTTGTAATATCTCATTCATATATTTGGTAGTTCATTCTAAGGAACAGACAGAAGACAAGCAGGAGGAGAAAAAGAAACATGGCCAAAGAAAAGTTAGTTATATATTTCATAGCAAACAAGAAAATTTTCATGAACAAGTTCTGCATATTCACATATAAAGTCTCTCTCTTCTCTGTCCTCTCCTCCCTCCTCCCTCTCTCTCTCTCCCTCCCTCCTCCACCCTTCTTCCCTCTCTCTCTCATTATAAGGAACATGGGTAAAAATTTAATTCAGACCCAGTTAATGGATAACAATATTTTGTTTTGACAGGATCAGATTCATCTAAAATATTTGTATAAGTACAACAATCAAAAGAGCTTTTGTAGTAATATATAGAAAATGTCTGTGACTTCAGCTTTTTGAAACTACTTGGAATGGCTCTGACATTACATGTGGGTCCTAATATGTCTTTAATAAATGTATTTTTGTTACTTACCATGTTGTGCAAATAGAGCCTGAGAAATGAATGAATACAATAACTAGCTTAAACTTATTGTTTAATTACTTATTTGTTTTCTTTATCTTTTTCCTCTATTTGTATTTTTCCAAAAATAAATGAATCTTATTGGACCATTAAAATATGATAATTTTGTTTGTTAAACAAGATTTGTACTCCTGTTAAATATTTAAAACAAGATTTGCTTACTGTTTAGCTCACTCAAATCCAGTTCATGGTGCTTTTGAAGATGGGACTTTTATGAAATCAAAAGCAATTTTTCCTTATTATCCTACTAAATATTTTTTCAAACAATGATGCAATGGAAGAACATTATTTTCAAATTACTTTTTTCAAAGAAACAACTCCAGATCAATATGTATCCGCTAGATACAATTAAATAATCTTATGTAAAGTCATATTATAGTAAACTAATAATAATAATAATAATAATAATAACAACAACAACAACAACAACAACAACATGACAAAGTAGCAACAACGGTGCATTGGAAGATCTGCAAGAAATAATATTTGCTTCTAAGCAAGACCTTGTGAGACCTCAAAATAGACAATGTAAAAGCAAATGAAAAAGCGAAAGTGTTCTGGGATGTTAGATTTGAAATAGACAAGCACCTGCTACATAACACCACAGATTTAACAACTGTCAATAACAAAGACAAACAAGTCTGGATAGTGGACGTGACAGCACCTGGAGACAGCAGAATAGAACAGAAAGACTGGACAAGATAACAAACCTGAAAATAGAAATGCTGTGACTGTGTCAAAAGACAGCAAAGATAGTATCAATAGTAATAGGTGCCTTGGGTGCAACCCCAAAAACAGAACACAAGTGGAACACCATTGGCATTGAGAATAACACATCAGTCAATTGCAAAAGGCATCTTTACTTGGAAAAGCTTACATCCTGTGGCAATGTAAGGTTTAATATCATTAAACAACAATATCTGCCTATCCCAGGTCCTTGGAAAGGACCTGATAGCTGGATTAAAATGCCAATTCGGTCTAAACATCTGTTTGACTGTCTGATAAACATAATAATAAATAATAGCCTACTTTATTTCTATTTAATTAATGGAAAACATATTGTTTGCTATAACAATAATGTTTCAACTCTAAAGAGGAATATTTATTTATTTATTTATTTATTTATTTATTTATTTATTTATTTATTTATTTGACTTATATGCCCCTCTCCAAAAGGACTCGGGTGCTCACAGCTAAAAATACAACAATAAATAAGTTAATTAAAAGCATATTAAACAAGTTGAAGCTGAATTAAAATTAAAACCCATAGTTAAAATAGAACCAACCCCAGAGAATCAGCACAGCCTGATTGTAAAAAGAGTCAGGTCTTCAAATCGTGATGGAAGGTGCAAAGATCGGGGGCCAGCTGGAGCTCCAGCGGAAGAAGATTCCACAGAGTGGGAGCCGCCACAGAGTAGGCCCTCCCCCGGGTCACCGCCAAGCGACATTGAGTGCAGGCGGCACCCCAGGAGACCCGTCTGTGCCCATACAGGGCGGTTAGTATTTGATGTTGGGAGGAGCCGTTCTCATAAATAACCTGGACCCATGCCATACTGGACTTTGAATGTTAATACCAGAACCTTGAATCTCACCCGGAGGGCAACCGGAAGCCAATGCAGGGTGCACAGGAGGGTGTAACATGGGAGTATCGGGAAGCTCCCATCACTACCCATGGCGCATTCTGCACCAGTTGAAGCCTCTGAGTGGTATGCAAGGGCAGTCCTAGGTAGAGAGCATTACAGTAGTCGAAGTGGAAATGACGAGCGCCTGAGTGACTGTCAGGGCATCTCGGTCCAGGAATGGGGTAACTGGAGAACCAGCGGATCTGGGCAAAGGCCCCCTGGCCACAGCCCCCACCTGCTCCTCCAATTTGAGCCGTGAGTCCAGGAGGACCCCAGATTCCATGCCCTGTCCACGGGGGCAACACCTCCTCCCCATGACCAAAGATGGAACATCCAAACTGGACCGAGATGTTGGTATGCACAGCCACTCTGTCTTGGCTGGATTGAGTTGAAGCATGTTCCTGTCCATCCAGATCCACCGCTTCCAGACAACGGGACATCACGGGAGAGCATCACTGATGTGGCCTGGGGTGGAGATGTATAACTGCGTATCATCAGCATACTGATGATAACTCACCCCAAAGCCACGGATGATCTCACCCAGCGGCTTCATATAAATGTTGAACAGGAGGAGGCGAGAGGACTGAGCCCTGGGGCACCCCACAAGTGAGATACCTTGGAGTCGACCTCTGCCCCCTGCCAACACTGTTTGCGAAATGTCCGAGAGGAGGGGAGGAGAACCACGTAAAACAGTGCCTCCCACTCCCAACCCCCAAGATGCCGCAACAGGATACCATGGTCGATGGTATCGAAAGCTGAGAGATCTAACAGGACCAGGACAGAGGAAAAACCCTGAGCAGCCTGAGAGATCTCAATCAGCAGATCCCAATGCTGTCTCCGTGCTGTACCGGGCGGAAGCCCGATTGGTGGATCCAGGTAGTCCGCTTCCTCCAGGAAAAGTGGCAATTGCTGGGCCACCACACTCTCAACAACCTTCGCAAAAGCGAAGGTTGGAGACCGGACGAAAGTTGTTCAAGCAGCTGGGTCAAGGGCAGGCTTCTTCAGAAGGGGCCTCACCACCGCCTCTTTCAAGGCGGCAGGGAACAGCCCCTCCCTTAATGAAGCATTGACCACTGCCTGGAGCCAGCGCGCGTGACCTCCCTGGAGGCATAAACCAACCAGGAAGGGCACGGGTCCAATAAACATGTGGTGGAGCTCAGCCGCATAATCCTGTCCACTTCATCCTCAGAAACAGGATCGAACTCAGTCCAGATGACATTGGCCAAACCACTGCATCCCCATCCTCAGGCCACTGCAAGTCCGAGCACAACCCTTCCTGGATCTGAGCGATTTTATCCTGCAGATACTGGCCAAATTCCTCAGCTCTGCCCCTCAAAGGGTCTGCCACCACCACCCAGCTGGAGGAGGGAGGAGCGACCCCAAACAGGCGGCTGGGCAGTTATCTGGGGATGCTATGAGGGCGGAGAAATAGGATCTTCTCACCACCCTCACCGCCATCAGATGAGTCCTAATATGGGCTCTTAGCTGGGCTCGGTCAGATCCAGAGCGGGTCGCCTCCACCTGCTCTCTAGTCCACTTCTGCGATGCTTCATCTCCCAGAGCTCCTCGGTATACCAGGGAGCTGACCGATCTGCGCCAAGTAAGGGGAGCATGGGGACAACCCTGTTGAGAGCCCCCACAGCTGACTGTTGCCAGGTAGCCTCAAGGACCTCGGCAGGGCTGTGGATAAGGGATGCAGGAAAAACCCAGCTCTGCCTGGAACCTCTCAGGGTCCATCAGGCGTCTGGGCAGAACCATCTAAGTGGCTCCTCATCCCAGCGGTGTGGGGCAGCTTGATGGAAGACCAGCCTCAGGAGATAGTGGTCTGACCATGAAGCGGGGTGGATAACTATGTCACCCACCCCCAGACCACTCTGCCACTGCTCCGAGACAAAAACCAGGTCGAGCATGTTACACCCCTCATGAGTCGGGCCATCTATTATCTGGGTCAGGCCCATGACCTCCATGGAGGCCATGAACTCCTGGGCCAAACCCGACACCAGTCCCAAGGAAGGCAGGTTGAAGTCACCCAGATCTATAAGCTCTGGGAATTCCACTGCCACCCCCGAGACAGCATCAAGGAGCCCAGGCAGGGCAGCTGAGACATAGCTGGGGGACAGGTATGTAAGCAGCACATCCATCCAACCTGCAGGCCCACACCTCAGGAGGAGGGATTTACACCCACCTATCTCTGGGGCAGGGACCTCCCTTGGAAACAGGGTCTCCTGAATAACAATAGCCACCCACCCCCCCTTCCCTGGGGTCGTGACTGGTGCAACACCCGAAAACCTGGGGGGCAGATGTCAACCAGAGGGACTCCACCCTCCGGCCCCAACCAGGTCTCGGTGATGCAAGCCAGGTCCGCGGCCTCCTCAATCACATCACGGGGAGTGGTGCCTTATTAACCACGGACCTGGCATTAAAGTACACCAGTCTGAGCCCAGGGGTCCTGGATCCCAAAACCCCCAGGAGATGAGAAGAGGCTAAGGGGTTGGAGTGTGCCACAGCTTGGACATAGTGGGGGCACGCTCCCCTAACATGATATGGCCCCCCACCTCATCGGCTCCTACCCATTCCAACCACCCTGGGGATCATGGCCCCCACTATTCTGCCCAGAGTCCCGCAGGCCCCCTCATGCACCCCCCAACCACGGCCCTGTTTCAGGCTGCACTGAACTCCTGCAATAAAACCCCCACCCCTCCCACCCTTCCCTAACCCTCTAAGAGACCGAATTAAATTTTTTAACAAAGGAGCCCTGGGTCCTTTTTCCTTATCCTCCCGAGCCCCAGCCCCTACCCTTTCCTGCGTCATGCCATCTCTCCGGATTCCAGAATCCGTCCTCGAGATAGGCTGATGATAAACCAGTGGGCCAAGCCCAAGAGAGGAGAATCCTCAGAGCCCACAATTCAGCTGCCGAAAAGTCCTCATATGTTGGTAAATGTCCCATCAACAAAGGGAGGAGCGGCCCTAAATGTAAGTGGTATGTCCTCATAAAGATCTTATAGTCTAACCATTGGCATAGTTCAAAACCACTGAGTTGCCTCCATCCCTGGATGCCCTCTCACGGCATTCCAGGGGCTGTTGGTTGGCGTCTAAGGCTGGCCACTGCTCTCTCACTGCTCATGGCCCCAGTGATTAAAAGAGATGTTGCACCCAGTTGGAAGCTGGGGAGGAAGTGGTTCATCCCATCCCATTGTTCTCTCACCACAGTGGGTGGGTGAACCAACAAAGTTCCATCACCCTCACCAATGAAGACTGATGAGGGCAGGAGAGGTAACCCCACAGCACAGAGGAGACAAGAGTTCTGGATGGCAGATGAATAGAGCCATCCGATAGTTCACATCCCAGATGGGAACAGGAAAGTCTTCTTGCCCCTCGCATCACATCAATTGGCACCAACAAACCCTTGTGGTGCCAACAACCCAGTCATTCAACCCAGACGTTCAAGGAGTCAGAATTAAAGAAGGCAAAGGGGCAGAGAAGATCAACCGGGGCAAATCCAATGGTGCAGCCACCCTTGTCATCATCGGTGCCTACCTCGCCAGGGCAGGGGCTCACCTCCAACATCCACGCCTGGTTCCGGCAATCACACTGGCCCTGGGTCCACAGTCTACAATATGTACAGCATAATATACAATTTATGTTGGTCATTTTTCAAATTTGTAGCTGTAAAAGTTCCTGTCCACCCACTTTCTTTTATTTATAGTTGTGTGGGATATAACAAATAATGTTGATGTCATATTCTAGCTATTTAGGCTTCAGTGTGTGTCTATCATAGATTATGTAAGTCAGATACTCAAGTTCTGTCTTTGCAGTTCTCTTGGTGACATAAGTTTCAGTTATCTAATTTGACCCTATAGTAACTGTATCAGTATTAATGCTGTTCTAACATTTCATGGATTAAAATATATTCCTATGTACTTCTTGTATTACATGTATTAAACTGAGAACCTATTCTTGTTCTTGTTAATGATGTGTTGCTCTAAGTAGTCTCATACATGAGGGACAGAAAAGTTATGTAAGAGAGACAGAAAAGAATAGCTTTCTTCCTTAGATGAAATTTTTGTAATAATATTTTAAGAAAAGTAATGTACCAGATAAGAAGGTTGGACATTAGAACAGCAATGAAGAGAAATGGAAGAAAGGCCTTTGTGAGATGGAACCTGCTTTCAATTTTGTCCTCTTTTTCTCATCCCGAAAAAAATACAATTTTATTTTCAGATAGAAAGCTCACCTCTGTTTAGAGCATGACATCTATGAAAAGCATTGAGGCTTTAAGTGTTCAGTCACAGCTGCCATAAGATGTTGCACAGAAAAAAGTTTTCAATGACAGCTTGCATCAAAAGCATTTAGCTAACCTTAGCAGGTCATCCGCATAAGGAGCTATGCCATTGAGTTTATATAGAAGTCTCTTCTAAAGCAAGAAATAATACAATGCTTTGAAAGGGACATGAAACAGTAAAAGTGGGGGTAGGGAATATATGCTTGTTGCTTGATTGGCCAAGCAGATTGGAATCTAGGGTCAGAAACATTATAATTGGTGATTGGAGTCATAGGAGAGAATTGAAAGAAAGAAATGTGTTTAAAGTATCAAAAGAAATAGTAACTTATTGACTACAAAAGTTTCTGGGAATTGTGAAATAGGTATTAGTCAAGCACCAAACACAGATGTAGCTACTTCTCCTTTGTTAAAGTTTACCAACTTTCAGTACAGGCGTATAAAGAGTTTACAAGGGGAACCTACCATATTCAATTGCTTAGCCCACCCCAAAATGCTTTAAATTCCATACTGTATATTAGAGTTAGTCCTTGTTTCTTGACCATAATTGGGACCAGCTGTTGGGTTATAAAGTGAAGCTGTTGGTAAGTAAAACTGCAAGTGTGCTTCCAATCTAGCTTTCCTTTGATTTACAGACCTGTGAAAGTTGTAAATATGAGGACTGATCACAAAGCTACTTTTTCATCACTGTTAAACTGCACATAGTTAATGTACAAGGCAGTCATTAAAACAAAGACTAGCTGTAGTATTATTGTACATTGCTACACACACAGAGCAACTGGCCATGTTAAGACAGTATTCCATATTATAGTCCCTCATGAGAGCAATTGGGAATCCATGCCTCTTATTTTCTCCAAATGGGTAAACTGTTGTTGGAGATTCCACCTCTGCCTAAACTATCACGTGCTTTCTTTCTTAGAAAACAAAACATGGGTTTGGCAGAGCAAAGGAACACCTGTAGGGTATGAAATAATGAATGGGAACAGGGAAAGTTTACAGGTGGAAATTAGGTCAATAGATTCCATTTTCATCCTTATTTTTGAAGGAAAAGATCAGCAGGATAAACTTGAGTGGTTGCAAATAATTGCTGAACTCTATCCAATCTACAAGCTATGGACTGCCCCTCCTTCCTTGAATCTTCTGGTCCAGAGAAAGGATGAATAAAATAAATTCTCTTAACAACTGGGATAGATATTGCTCTTTGTGGGAGCAATTTTAAAAATATTTCTGGGAACTGTGGCAAAAGGCCTCCTGATTATTCTTAAACTTTTTCCAATTACCAAAGTTTTTATCCATCAGCTTGCTAAAAAGGCAATTGTAAAACCAAGGAGTAAGCTAAATATGACAAGTGAGTGGATAAAATGTGCCTCTTATGTGGTGAAAAAGGAAATATGCACAATTACAGTCATAGTTTAAAATAAAAGATGTCCTTTTGGGAATAGAATTTTTAAAAATCTTTTTGCCCTTTACCATTTACCATTTTGTACACATTTTCCCTCAATTAGACTGGTCAGTCTGATTTGTCTGGCATTTTGTAGGTTTAAAAGCAGTGGGGAATAAAAATATACAATTATATTTTCCTCCTGATGATTTCAAACACTTTCGCCACCTCCTGCAATTTCACTTTTACATAAGTTTCATCTTGACCACTGCCAACTTCAGTTTAATTCAGTTTAATACTTTAATTCCTAAACAGATAAGACCATCTTATCATCCAATGTTCCTTTTAAGAGCAATAGTTGGGGCCATCCAAATTTTGAGCAAAATAATTCTATAGGGTAGGCACAACAACAGAGAAGGTATGTTACCTAGAACATAACATCAACTTTTGTTCAGTTCATGTCATTTAAATATCCCACATATCACTAGATTGTTCTACTGCAGATGCTAAAGGTTCCAAGATCAAATTAAATTTTAAAGTATTTAAGGATCATCCTTGAAAAGTTCCATGTCCATGTATCTTAATTACAGAGGAATAATTTCATTATTAATTATGCTAGTAGAAGAGCTAAGATAACAATTCTTTTTATACCAGAAATAATATCTATTTTCATAATTTATTCTAAAATATTAATCTTGCTTTCTTTACATCTAATGAAGCCAGTGGCTGTTAATGGCTGTTTTATTTTTGTAAGAATATAATGCTAAAATATCTGCTAGTAATGTAACATTGTCAGAGATCTGAAAATCTTTCATTAAACTAGGTTATACAGAGTGAATTATTGATACTAACATACTGCATTCTTTTTGCTAAAACCACACCACTGTAAACAGCTTCTAAAAGTATTTCTACATAGACATATGAACATACTGTCTTTTTCACAAGGCAAATGTCCACTGCCACTTCAGGCTTGCGCTTCATAAACATTTAGTACCAGCTGCCACTCAAGAAAGGCTAGATAGCAGGGGAAGAGACTTCAAGGAAAACAACAGTTCACTGAATCTTTCCGAGAAAAGCTTCAAGATCAGATGGCTGTCAAGATTCTGGCAGTTATCCCCATTTAAATCATGAGTCTCAAGCCAAACTTCTAAAACTTCAAAAGGATTTATTGGGAGTTAAAATGTCTGGCACTGTCTAAGTGTAGCCGACTCTGAGACACATAATTCATTGTCACCATTGATCCTGGTTTCCCCCCACCCCTTGGGTGTACTGTAATTCATATTCTCCAATGGGACACATCTATAGCTAAGAGTCATAGATCGTGCTCTCCAGTTAGAATTTTATGGCAGAAACTTCAGTCATCTAGTTACTATCTTTGAAAACATTTATGGAATGCACTTTCAGTTTTCAAGGTGCCGCACTGCTCCTCCCTCCCTTTCTGTTGGCAACTCTAAAAAGACCATAGAAATGTTTTATGAGTTGACAAAACAGCTGGGAACAGAACTCAGCTGCATACCACATCTATGGACACCTTGTTCAAACTTGATTGGACATAAGGGAGCAGGGATGGGAAGCAGCTATGGGAAGGAAAAGTTACACTTAGGAACTTTTTGTACAAGCTTTTCATTTCTGGCTTTGAAGAACTTCATTTGACTTTTGCAACCAAATGGATTTAAGGATCATTCATAATTAGATTCTAATTGAATTAGAATATTCAATATTCATAGATGATTATGATGTGTTTAATCTTGAATTGGATTCAATTTTTCTTGGAGCACTATCATCTCTTTTTTATGAGTTATTTTTGGCTCTTCTAACTTTTAAATATTTTTTTAATGTGATTCCACAATTTTTCTTTTTAATTAACATTTGCCACCCATCTCACAATTTGAAGTGACTCTGAGTGACTTGCAGTAAATACAAATATACAAACAATATACAACTCCCAAAACAATCATAAATATGACAGATTAAAAATTATGTTAATTAAAACAGACTATCTTTCACATCTTTTGCCCAGGTTTTCATACTCTTTCTAGAACTTCGGAAGCACACCATAATATGAAAGTTGTCTGCTGATGGACTATACCAGGGGTCTCCAACCTTGGCAACTTTACAACTTGTGGACTTCAACTCCCAGAATTCCTCAGCCAGCATTCGCTGGCTCAGGAATTCTGGGAGTTAAAGTCCACAAAGTCATAAAGTTGCCAAGGTTAGAGACCCCTAGACTAAACAGCATGATTACAAGTCCAAAATTAGAAATTTCACTAGGCCCAATATCAGAAGGAGTGAATATTTTTTGGATATTGATATAATTGATATTGGAATATTAGCTCATTAATATTTAAATGGCTTTATTAGCTGATGCACATGGATCTTGAGAAGCAGTATTTTTTTACCCCATAAAACATCATATTCTTTAGCACTAAAGAAACTACTTCTTAATAGTCAGGAACTGGTGCAGAGGGAGGGCAGTTTTGTTTTTTTCTTTGTGGGACATCTTGGCAAAATTTTGAAAGCAGTGGATAATAATTTATTTCTTTTTCTAATTGTTTTTATAAAGTATTTGAACAGTTCATGGAAGGAGAGAGATATAAACTATGTCATCTTCTTGCCACAAGTTATAATCTGAAGTTGTTTATATTTCTCTCAGAAGTTTAATTCCAATATCTGTTTCTTCTGATCCATGATGTCATGCCCCTGTCAGAATCTGATTCCAAGCGGGAGGCTGAACAGCTGACAGGGAGTGGGAGTGTGGCTTTGGTGGCTGTGGAAGAAACTTGGGAAGGGCAAAGTCTGGATGGGCAGAGCAGGGGAGAGGTAGAGCAAGGCAGAGGGAATTCAGAGGAAGATCCAGGCCCACCCCCTCTTCATCCTAGGGCACACAGGGAGGAATGGAGAAGGGAGCAATGTGAGTTGCGTGGCTTATGTAGGAGGAAAGGGCTCTGATTCCCTTCATTAGCTGCAGCTGGGATCACAGTGTTTTAAAAGGGAGTTTGCATACAGCTACTCGTGGGAAGCAAATCATGAGTTATCTTTTATGGTCAAGACTTATCTGGGTTCCTGGCATCTTCCCAACTGTGTGTGTTTTGTTGGCCTTTGAAGTATGCAATTCCTTATCCTGCCCTGTTCAGTTAATTGCTGTAGCATGTTTTGTGTGGATTTTTATTTACAGTTTATATGTACTTTGTTTTTGGACTGAATTTCCTTCATTTACATTGGGAGAGTTTTTTCTCAAGCCAATGGCAACTGGACATTGGGGGCAAAATTGGAGGTATTAAAGGGACTTATGTGACTGTGTTGCCTTTGTACCATGCCCTGGGTACACATGACTTGTCATGATACTGTCTGTATATAGATTAAGTATTTATAATGAGAGAATGCAATCTTGACATCCTTTCTAATTTTGCGCTATTTAGTAACTTCACATTTCACCATTGTTTCCTGCTCATTGTACAAATTCTTCAATAGGCAGATGAGATGGCCTAGAACACCAATATGTTTAAGGGCAGTCCACAGTTTGCTATTGTACTGTGTTGCACTGCACTGAACGTGTATGCCACCAAATTATTCTAAATTCTATGGCTTATGACAAAATAAAATAGAAAAAAATATCCATGTTAAGAAAGTAATGAGAATGAAATACCCCTCAGGATGAAATAACTAACCAACAAGCAATCATAACTTTTTTTTAAAAAGGTGATGAGCAATCACAGCCTCAGAATTCTCTAATAGAGATGAGCTTTCACTAGGTTCTAGAAGGCCATCATAGAGGGAGCAACCTAAACTTTAGAGGGAGATTGTTCCAAAGCATAAGTGCTATTGTAGAAAAACAGTGCTTCTAGCCTCAGCCCAGATAATGCTTTGCTGACTAAATGGAGTTTTTCCAATGTTTTTCCAATGTTGCTTGCAGTGTATATTGTCAATTTGATTTCATTGTTCTCCATCCAATTATATTCCTATGCAGAGTTGTCTTTTAACTTGTTAGAAAAAGGTTTTCATCATAAACGAAGAATTTTCTTTGCAGAACACTAGTAGTCTATTTCCTGCTTCATTTTTATTATAATGTCAATTTTCTTTCCCATTATTTTACATGCCTCCATAATTTCAATTTTAGTGTTATATTCTTTAGGAGAGGGCATTGACAAGGGATTACTTAGAACTGCTTCCTCTGCATCTGTGGTTGGAGTATAGACTTGAATCATCATAACGTTAATTGGCTTGTCATGAACGCGCTTCATTTTGGCATTCTTTCAATTGTATCTGGGGACTGGCTGATGCTTTATGGTTAATAATAATAGCTATTCCTTATCTTTTCTTTTATGTTATAGTAGTAAGCACTAGAATAGCATAACATAACTTAGCATAACAATATAATATACCATAGCTAGTGTATAATTTAACATATGGTGCAACTAGTATACATACTTATAAACACATACATACCTACACTATAACAAGTAGAAATAATCATGCACATTTTTAAATCTATGACTTCAGTCTGATGAAGAGCTGGGGTGGCACAGTGTTTAGAATGCAGGCAACTTCTCCTGACTGTTGACTACCAGCAGTTCAGCAGTACGATTCTCAGTAACTCAAGGTTGACTTCCATCCTTCTGAGGCCGATAAAATGAGGACCCAGATTGTTTGGGAGGAATATGCTGACTCTGTAAACTGCTTAGAGAGAGCTTTAAAGCTCTGTGAAGCTGTATATAAGTCTAAGTACTATTGCTATTGCTATTTATTAAAAGGAGGTAGTACTGACCAAATCAATTGGGGAAAAAAACAGAGGATTTATGAATAAATGTAATATATGCACAGAGGGTTGGACTGTACTCACATTTTACTAAGTTAAGAAAATGTGTCATAAAAAGATAGGACTGAATGACTGTCTGAAGGAAAGAGCATACAGACTACAGAGATTAAAAGGATGGATTAAAAGGAGATGGATTACAAAGAAACCCATCAGTTTGCCTAAGGCCTGGAATGTGAGATGATACAGATGAAGTATTCACAATCTGATTCATAACACATACCCAATCTCTACATAGGGTACATTATAGTAAGGATTTCAGAAGAGTGACAGATTATCTATTGTATAATTATCAAGGGAAGCACAATCACATCTCTTTAAAGTATTCCTTTTCAGATACTGCAGTAGAGTCATATCCTAAAAGGTATGCATAGAAAAAAACAAAACCACGTGAGTTTGCCCATGGGGCTGATCATTAACTGAAAAAGAATATAGGATAAAAAATGTTATCTCATTAAGAATCCACAAGTCACACTCAAGCCTGATCTGAAGAATGAGAAATAGTAGTAGTTTGTCAAATACTAAACAAATGGCTTTAGAATGAAAGAAGGAATAATGGGAAGCACATTTCCTTGTGTAATTGCTATCACACTTAGGTAGCGCTAGCATAAAATTCTGATCAGCATCTGATCTTAGCATCCTTTTTTTCCCCCAGCATAAAACCATTCTCTGCTATGACAAGAAAGCAGTGAAAAATAATGATTCAGAAGAATTGCAGAACTGGTTCAGAAAAACTAAATATATTTGTTAATAAAAACCATGAAAAAGACCTAGAATCCTTAAATGCAATTCTATCTTGTTAATTACGAATTGCTTGGCTAAATGTTAAAGAATAAATTATCTGCTTCCCAACAGTGTGCAGTTCTTTTAAAGTGGTTGTAAATGGTCATTATCTAGCATTATAAGAGGCAATAGCAGCAGAGATAGTTTTCAAATTGAAGCTTTTATTAAACATTGTTTGACAACATATATATACACAAAGGTACTTAGTTTTTTCCCTCTTTAGTTGCTTTGCTGGGGATTTTTTAAAAAGGCAATAGTGGGGAAAACAAAGGTGGACTCCAAATATCACTCAGACTAGACTACCTCATACAAAACAATCAGGATTGTTATAAGACAAAGACTTGAGTTGTTGAAAGTTGAGAAATGGGCAGCATACAAGTTTAACAAATTTATTACTAATCTCAAAGCATCTTTTTTGTAACCTACAGCAACAATTTAACTGACCTTTAAGGGACTTTAATCCATAAAATGTTGGACTTGAAAACTCCTAAGTTCAAAATTTTGCTTGACATTATAGTTATTCAAATTATTTCATTACATAAACTCAAAAGGGAGATTTGATGGCCCACTAGGTCTTTTTGTGCCATCAGTTTTCTCGGTTTTTATGTTTCTAAATGTCAGACCTCCCAAAAGAAGCCATGAATGATGAGTGGTTATTTATTTTTGTTCACTGTTAGCAGAATCTTACCAGACCAAAGCATCTATCTGCATAAGTATTAGATATACTTTGTTAATGGTTAGGGAGGTGTCCATTGTCGCTCTTTTCCTGCCCACCAGATATTTGAAGCTTTGCTGTCTCTTTGCCATCTGGGAAACAGCCCCTCCCTCCTATTATTCTGAACCCTTTTCATAATTACTTCTCTCCAGTCATTTTCTCCTGTTCCTTTCAATATTATTATGGTGAGAATAAAACTACATGGAGGTTCCAGGTGTGCAACTTTGAGCTCCTGAAGAAAAGGCAAAATTTACATTCTGTGGAGAAGTAGACAACCATAGAAGTGCTATGCATTCCTTTTAACCTTTCTGAATTGCTTCATGTTCACTATTTCACATATACTTTTTCATATTCAGTATTATGTATTTCTGTGAAGTCAAAGTATAATTCTACACATCAGGTATATAGTTTAAGCATAAACAGCCAACAGTTAAGAAAAAAGGCTTTTTTAAAATTAATTTTTATTTTGTAGATCTTTGTATCATTATGAACTAATGATTATTGTAAGCTGAAAATGAGACTAAATATACAAGCAGGAGCAGAAAATTACATTGGAAGCCAAATCTGGTATATTGAAAAATTCTATGAATCCCAAAAGAATGCAGAAAGAAATGCCTAATTTCTCTAGTACCAAAGTTCACGTAGCACAAAATAAAAAAAATAAGAACATGTTTCTGAATCTCCCCAACAATAAGTCTTTGCTAATGTTTAGATAGAGAATTCAAGAAGCCAAAACTGATCCAGCTCCAAAGAAACCAGGCAATTGAAGAGACAAGACCCAAAGGCCTTATGTTTGCCTGGAAATAGTTCTCTTCATGAGTTAAAAAAAAGTCTGTAGAATTAAATACCTATTTAAAGTACAGCTTAGAGTAAGATACCTTTCTGGATTATATGGATTTCTAAACCATAGCAGCAAATGCCATAAAATAAGTCTTTTACATGGCTTGATCTTGCCTCCGTTTGAAATGAATATTTGGTTTTGGCTTGATTTCTGGCCTTGGTGTCTGGCTATTATTGAAGCAGAATACTGATCTGGTTTATGTAGTTGCAGAAATATTTATCACCTAAACAAATCTGTAGATCCAGATATTTTATTTGAGCATGAGAAAGTAAACAATGATGTCCCTAAAGGTACAATATTGGCTCTGTATATGTACATAGTTATATGCCAGTAAAGAAATACAGAAAACCCTAATTGCTCCCACCTGATGATTCTCCAGATTTTGGTAGCCTAGAACTGATAGCTCTATTTCATTCAAAATATCCCTACTTCGCCAAAGGAGGAAGCAGTCCAATTCCTCTGTGGTCTTTAGCTGTAACTCTCTCAGTATTCTGGTGGTTCTTCAGTTCTCTGGTGGAAATTTTTAAGAGACAGTTTTCCATAACAGTCAGTTAAAAGTGCCTTTAGATCAAATGTCTCCTGCCAAGCAAGTTATTAACACATTATGTCAAGTTTCTTCAATATGTCCCATTGCTCATAGGGAGGTCTGTATTTTCTGTGACTCCTCTATTCCTTCCTTGCATTTTTCATAATGCAAGGTAATCCTTCCATCTATTTCTGCAGGCATTGACTCACTGACTGCAGTGCTATCCCACAATACCTGTGCGTATTTTGCAATCACATTAAGTGGGAAAAGCATGTGGGAAGCATTGTGTTGATTCTTTACATAATCAACACTCTTCCCACACTGAACTGCTGGGATGAAGTGTAATTTCATGTGAAGGGAGGGCAAGAAAGAACCTCTTGGCAGCTGCAAGTATGTGTGAACAAACCCACTCAAATCTGATGTCACCACATGAGCAGTAATTCCTGTGATTTAATACATATTTAGACAGCCATCTTTTCAAAGCCATATGCTATGGAAGAAAAAACACGATTGTATTAAAAACAGATTAAAACAGGCAAATTAGTGCAGCCCAACCACAAAATTTTAACTCAGATAAAAAGACATGATTTCCAACACAAGTTGGCCTATATTCATGAACAAACAATTCTATGAACTATTGGACAGCAGGTAATTTTTAAATGTTTTCTTCCATATAATTTTCATCTGCAAACCACTTTCTTATTCAAATTGTACATGTGAAAGTTAATTGTGTGTAGATATAAGGACACATAAATATTGATACAATACTCCTGCACACCTGACTCCAACTTTATCTGAACAAATGATCATTTCACAAACTTTCATATTCAATAAATGAAGTGCAGCAGAGATACAATGATATTAGAGATGGGATTTGTTAAGCTTTCAGAACTGTAAAGAACTTGCCCTGGTCCTAGCCTGTGATGCACTGCCTTATGGAATAGGCACAGTGTTAAGCCACAGGATGCCTAATGGCTGTGAAGCCCCCATTGCGTTCTTCTCAAGAACTTTGTCTCCTGCTGAACACAACTACAGTCAAATAGATAAGGAGGCAACGTCTGCCATTGTTGGCATTAAGCGTTTTCATGAATATCTGTAAGTTCAAGCTGGTCACTGATCACAAACCCTACTTGGACTTTTTGTGGGCAATCGACAAACTCCACAGGTACTATCTCCCCACATGACATGATGGTCGGTTTTCTTGACAGCATATTCATAACACTGTCATATTGCCCTGGTAAAAACCTCAGCCACGCTTATGCCTTGAACTGCTGCCCACTCCCATCTGCCACCCACCACCTGAAGAGTCCATTCTTCTAATAGACCACCATCAATTCCCAATAACAGCCACAGATGTGGCTAAACATTCTGCTAAGGACAATATTTTGTCACAAGTGCTGGATTGGGTAAAAAGGGGGTGGCCACAGGGGGCAGTGAGTGAGGGTCTTCTCCCCTTTAAAAGCTGTCAGTACGAGCTATCCACTCTTAAAAACTGTTTGCTATGGGGAAGTAGAGTAGCGGTCCCAGCCCTGTTACATCGCCCACTCCTGGAAGCCCTTCACAAGGGTCATCCAAGCATTATCTATATGAAAGGGTTGGGCTGGAGCTTCATGTGTGGCCAGGAATGGACCAGGACAATCTCTGAATGGGTATCAGGCTGTAAGTAGTGCCAGGAATCAAGGCCTACACTCCCTCTAGCAGCAGTCAGGAAATGAGAAACCTCTCGAGGCCCCTGGTCCCATTTACACTTAGATTTTGTGGGACCATTTAAAGGGCAGAATTTCTTAATAGCAACTGATGCCTTCTCAAAGTGGCTAGAGGTGCTTCTGATGCCCTCAACCACATCCGAGGCCATGATCACTGCCCTACGGAAACTCTTTGCCATGCATGGACTCCCAGATCTTATAGTCACTAACAATGGGCCCCAAATTACATCCAGAACTTTTGAGTTATTCTTAATAGGGCATGGGATCCGGCACGCATTGGAAGAAAAAGGCAAGACTTTTATTGCAGAGGTTGTGGGGGAAGCCACCCCCGCACTGAATGCAAGTTCCTAGATACCATCTGCCTTCGTTGTGAAAAAAGAGGTCACTTAGCAAGAGTCTGCAAATCATCCAGAACTCCACCACACAGAAGAAAGTTTCCTGACAAAGATTTCAATGCCAACAACTTCAGTGAGAAAATGGGGCACAACTCAGAAGCAAATGGGAAGAATGAAACTCATCAAACAGTCACCATTGGTCATTCTTCAACCTTAAGAAGCAGAAAAATACATGTGAAGGTACTCATTGAAGGAAGGCCTTGCCAAATGGAAGTGGACTCAGGCTCCTATTTATCTATGGTGTCATGGGACACTATTCACAGGCTACTTCCCAACATTCAGAAGAAACATTTCCAGAAGCAAGCACTAACTCTTAAAGACTACCAAGGGAACAAGATTCCAGTAGTTGGAACAAGAGAATTCAACGTGAAGTTCAAAGGCCACACCAAACATTTGCCCCTGACCATCGTGGACAAGGATCGCCCAAGCTTGCTGGGACTTGAGTGGTTCAATCCACTAGGCATCGAGGTGACTGGCATCAATCACGTGAGCAACTCTGAATGGGAGGAGGCCCTGAAGTCTGAGTTTCCAGAGGTCTTCAGCGAAGGATTGGGCAAGTATATGGGGACCCCTATCACTTTCAACCTAGATCCCAAGGTGCCCCAATTCATTTAAAGCCCAGAAGGGTCCCATTTGCCTTAAAGGAAAAATTGATGCACAATTAGATAAACTAATAGCTCAAGGAGTTTTAGAGCCCACTGACCACTCCAGATGGGAACACCCATAGTCACACCTGTCAAGACTGATGGGTCAGTAAGAATCTGTGGGACTATAAGGGGACACTGAACCATGCTGCAGCAGCGTATACCCAGTTCCAGTGGTGCATCATCTATTACATTCACTTGGCAGGGGTACAGTCTTTGCCAAATTGGATCTGGCCCAGGCATATCAACAACTAACAGTTGATGATGCCACTGCAGAGGCCCAAACCATTGTGACTCATAGAGGTGCCTTCAAATGTAAAAGGTTACAATTTGGAGTAAGCATGGCACCAGGCATCTTTCAAAGCCTTATGGAAAGGATGCTCAAGGACTGCCAGGGTAGTGCCTTACTTTGATGATGTGTTAATCTCTGCTGAAAATGACACTCAGTTACAAGAAAGACTCAGAGAAGTCCTTACCAGATTCAGGAAAGCGGGGTTAAAAGTCAAGGAAGAAAAATGCACTCTTAAAACTGACAAGGTTGAGTTCCTGGGCTATATGATTGACAAGCATGGCATCCACCCTACCAATGCCAAGGTTCAAGCAATCAAAGAAGCCCCTAGACCTAAATGCAAAACAGATTTGCAAGCCTTCCTTGGACTCATTAACTTTTATCACATGTTCCTACCTCAGAAGGCAACCATTGCAGAACCATTACACAGATTACTTGACAAAAAGTCTGTTTGGGTCTGGGGGAGGAAGGAACAATCAGCATTTAACAGTATTAAAAGACTAATCACGTCTGATGCTGTACTCATACACTTCTCTGAGAATTTGCCTGCTGTACTGACTTGTGATGCATCCCGCTTTGGAGGGGGGGGTTGAGCCACGTGCTTCCCAGTGGGAGAGAAGCCCCTATTGCATTTTACTCTCGCACTTTGACCAAAGCAGAGAGGAATTACAGCCAATTGGACAAAGGAGCATTGGCAATTGTTGCAGCTGTCAAGAAATTTCATGAATATTTGTATGGGAGAACATTTACCATTATTACAGATCACAAACCTTTGTTAGGCATTGTGGCAGGAGATAAACCTACACCTACTATCCTGTCACCAAGAATGCTGAGGTGGACTGAATTTCTTGCTGCTTATTCATACAAACTTATCCACAAGCCTGGCAAGGACATTGGACATGCTGATGCACTGAGTCGTTGCCCACTTCCTTGTCACAAGGAGGACTTTGAACCTGAAACACACACCTTTTTCCTAGAAACTGTTGCCAAGCTTCTAGTGCATGCTGCTGAAATTGCCAGAGAGACTGCCAAAGACACTTTATTGGCTCCTGTTATAGGCTGGATTAAGAAAGGTTGGCCTCTTCGAGATCTACCTCACCTGGCCCAACCTTTTAAGTCCAGGCAAACTGAATTATCTGTATTAAGAGGATGTATTTTGTGGGGTAACAGGGTGGTTATTCCTGCAAAACTACAAAGAGAGGTTTTGGAAATGTTACATGAGGGTCATCCTGGTATTGTAAGGATGAAGGGATTGGCCAGGTGTTATGTATGGTGGCCAGGTATTGACAAAATGGTTGAAAACTGGGTTGCATCTTGTCCCAACTGTCAGGTAGTCAGGCCTGCCCCACCTCTCACCCCCAAACGGGAATGGAAATGTCCTAGGGGGGCATGGTCTAGGATTCACATTGATTTCGCAGGCCCTACCAGAGGGCACACCTTTCTTATTATAGTAGATGCATATTCCAAATGGCTAGAGGTAATCCCTATGGCATCCACCACAACTGATGCTGTCATCAAGCAGCTCAAAAAACTTTTTGTAACCCATGGGTTACCTGATGTTCTTGTCTCTGACAATGGCCCTCAATTTACATCCAACCTTTTTGAATCCTATTTAGCACAAAGGGTATCAGACATGCCCTCACTGCCCCTGGGCACCCTTCGGCTAATGGCCGGGCTGAACACATGGTACATTTTACCAAGGAGAAATTTCAGCAACTGGGTCCTGGGGACATCACTGAGAAAGTTGAAAAACTTCTTAGTGTTCAGCACATCACTCCTAACCCATCTAATAACTTATCCCCAGCAGAGTTGTTGATGGGTAGGAAACTTAGGTCTTCCCTTGACCGCCTTCATCCCACTTACGCACCCAACGCACCACTAGATTCCACTTCCAAAGTTTGCACATTCAGTGTGGGTGATTCTGTTTATGCTAAGAACCTTATGGGTGAACCTTTGTGTAATCCTGCTGAGATAACTCAAATCACAGGCCCTCGTTCTTACAGGGTGCAAACAGAGGATGGAGTCCTCTGGAGCAGGCACATTGATCAGCTTAGATCCAGGTTCTCTCAGGAACATCGCACTTGTTCCTCTCTAGTTCCCTCACCTGATGTCAATTCTAGGGAGGTAGGGGAGGAGCAGGAGGATAATCAGCAAGCAAGAATCCATCCCATGTGTAACGAGCCATTACGACAAGAACCATTCCAAAACCTGTCACAATGCCAAAATCCATCCTTAGAAGTGGAAGATTGTACATCACTACCTGACTTGGGTGCTGACATTGGGCTGGAGATGGGTTGGGAGGAGAGACCAGATTGTAACAATCAAACAGGGTCTTCTTTCACAGGAAGTCCCAGTAGGGAAATGTCAGCAGACACATTTCCTCTCTCACTGGGTGAGAATGTTAAAACTTCTGAACCACGAAGGTCTCAACGTACACGTAAGAGCCCCACCTATTTAAAAGAATACATTAGATAGGTTGGGTTTGGTATGGACTGAACCTAGTGGGAGGGGTGTTATGTATGTAGGTTTGAATGTCATTGGTTTAGTTTGAATTGTTCTTGTAAAATGTCAAATATGATTGGTTTGAAAAGTGCGGGAAAACCCTGCACTCTGATTGGCTGGCAACTGCAGGTGCTGGCTATAAGTAGCAGCCATAGCCCAGCCAAGATGGGTCCATTCGAGCTGTAGTCACTAATAAACTCTTCACTGAAGCTCTTCACGTCTGACTCTTCATGCAAACTTAACATTAACCAGCTAAGGGGGTGAGTAAACTCTGGGCCTGAACATTATCTGCCTTGCAACACTGTCGAGGCCTCACAGACAGAGCTTGAGCCGACCATGCCCACAACATGCCATCCTGCAGCCCTACCAGAGATTCCAGCACTATCTCTGGCCGAACTCGTTCCAGGCGAAGCACCAATGCAGTCTCTGGCCATTCCAGAAGCTTCATCCTCAACTCCTCTAGCAGTGACAACTAAACTGACTCTGCACAGGTCCACAAGGACCAGAAATCACCTTGCTTAGCTCCAAGATTATGCATGTACTGTCGAGATGGAAAGGAGTGCTGTGTCCAAAGTTCTCCCTCTGGTCTGCACCTGCAGGGGGCACACTGCCACAACCTGATTGGCTGCCGGTTTGACAGCTCAATATAAAAGGAGCTGTCAAACAGGCCAACAGACCAACAGCTGTTGCTTCATGGCTAAACAAGAGCTGTCACTTGTTAGTGTGCTTTTTAAAATAAACCGTGAGCAACCTTTAAAGCTGCCTCAGCTCAGTCTGTACGGTTCTGATCTTAGAACAGAATATTGTCCGAATACAATTTTAATCTCCACATGTGCAAACTGACATCCTATAGAGAGCTACAGTTTAAAAGAGGTTCTGGTTTGATTTTTGGAACCCAGAACAGAATGCAATTGGGTCTTGAAAATGGTTTGGCTCAAATTCTTTTGATTCTTATTGATCTAAGAGGTATCAACTGAGCTCAACACACCATGTTTAAATCCAGCCATTGACTACTTTAAACTGCAATTTTGGCTTAGCATGTAAACTAGACAATTGCTGTCTATTCAATCAATCATGATAATACAAGCCATAGCTTAGAACAATGTGTACCACTTGGTGTCTAGAATGTTAAATGGGCAATAGAGAAAAGGCTACATTTTGCTGGTGTGAGGTTCTTCAGTTTGGCTGGAGAAAAAAGCTACAAAATATTTTGTAAATCAATTAACCCGGGTGAGATTCAAGGTGCTGGTAATTACCTATAAAGCCCTACATGGCTTAGGGCCAAGGTATTTACGGGAATATCTACTGCCAGCAATGACTGCCCAGTGTCCTGTGTGCTCCCACAGACAGGGCCTCATTGGGGTGCCATCGGCCAGACAGTGTTAGCTGGTGACTCCCAGGAGGAGGGCCTTCTCTGTGGGAGTGTCCACCCTATGGAATCAGTTACCCTTGGAACTGTGGATGTCCCCTGACCTTCGTTCCTTCTGTCGTGACCTGAAGACATGGTTTTTACAACAGGCTGGCCTGGACTGAGGGGGGTGGGGTTTTTTATTGGTTTTTACAGTATATTGATCGTCGTGGGTTTTAGATAATTGATTGGGATTTTTATTTAAATTTTTTAATAATTTTAAATTTTTGTACTGTATGTTTTTTATTGTTGTAAGCCATCCTGAGCCCTTCGGGAGATAGGGTGGCATATAAATCCAAACAAACAAACAAATAAATAAACCCATGTAGCCCATCAAGGGCAGATCAAGGACAGGTGATCTTTATAACACTGACCAAGTAATGTTGCCAAAACAGCAGAAGTTGAGGACCCTACTTAACAAAATAAGCAGGATGATCCTCAAACATGTTGATGTGAGTAACATCATGCATAACAATCTGAAGCATGGGTGTCAAACTCACCATATCACATTGCCATCACATGACATATCATGATGTATTTTCTCTTCACAGAACTGGGATAGGCATGACCTGTGCAGGACGCATCTGACCTGTGGGTCGCCAGTTTGATACCCCTGATTAAAGGACTATTAGTTACCACTATTAATGGAGTATGAAAAATTCTTATATTTAAGCATATAAGAACATCCCTGATGGATCAGGGAAAATCCATCTTTTACAACATTTTGTTTCTTATATCTCCTACCTAGTCTCATCTTAATGGACCTTACAAGCAAGAAATGACAACATACCCTTTACCTTCCATGATAATTTCCTAAGTACTACTTGGAAGCATGGTGCTCTTGATCTAGAAGTCACACTGAATTCTCAAAACTGATACCTCTTAATGGATCTATTCCCCATTTATCTTTTTCAATCCCCCTTTAAATCCACACAAGCTAATGGCCATAATGAATTGCACGAGATAGTTTAAACGTATCTATCAGAGTAAATATCTGTGAAGTGTGAGTCTTTTCAGATTGGATTGGATTGGATTGGATTGGATTGGATTGGATTGGAAAACAGATTAGCCTTTTCTTGGAAAGGAGAAATGATACTATTCATTTTCTAAGTCAAATTAGATTTGCCACACATTTGCCTAGCAAAGATTTGTAGCACAGTAAAAAAAAACATACAATCTTTGAAATAAATAGATGGTTCTGAAATCTAGTCTGGGGAAATGAGGAGGGGAAAGACAGAGTATCAATGTAATACAGGGACGAGATGCATAGCCTTATTTTCTAATAAGAATAATGTCCAAATTAAAAATCCCAAGCATCTCGATCAGGGTTATTCTATTTTGCTTTGCTTTGTTTTATTTTATTACCTCGTCAAGTGTTTCAACAACATTATAATGAGTATATTTAAAAATAACCAAGACAAAAGAGTAATACCAGCAAAACAATGAAAGCAAAATCATCAAAGTACAACCAAGTAATTACAATGCCTGACTACATAGGTCAATCAGAAGTAAGTCAACATCTAAAGCAGGATTACAAAACAATTTGCCCCACATATCAACGTTCAAGGCTTTCTACAGGGCTATCTGGATGGAATACTATTGCAGACGAAAGGATAGCTGCAGAGAAAACCCTACTCTCAGGTTTTATAAGATGGCATTTAGAGAGAAAGTTGGTTCCCGTCCAAGGCTGCCATAATGACCACTTGCTCATTGAACCAAACAATCAATCTAGAAGGGCAGTCAAATTACATCCAAATTCTGCCTGGTAAAATATAAGCTCATCAAGAATTAAAGCTGGAATGTCTCTGGAAACTAGACCTTTGAATCCATGGTTCTTTGAATCCACATCCTCTAAGTCTAGCCACATTGAGTCTGAGGTTGAATTTTCACATCCAAACCCTAATAGCCTCTAAGCATTGGGACAGATCTTCAACAAAATCACCATTGCTGCTCAGGGTCAAATATATGACCTGGTGCAAATTGATGGCAACTGGAATGAATCAAGAGCCCTTGAACATGTTTATGGTTGACATTCTATTTTTGTTCAAAATTATTTTCTTTCTTCTCATTGCAACTATGAATCTTTTGGTCCATTTTGTAGGATTGATTTATGTTTAAAGTAAACAGCACTTAAAAACTTTCATGTAATAAAATACCATTTGCTGTATTTAGAAACATCATTACATAAACTTCACAAGTGTGTATTTATTTAACAGTATTATAACATGGCTTTTCTGCTTACAGTGCTTAATTTGCCTTTAGAAGTTTCAATAAGCCTTTAGAGCAATTTTGGTTGTGGCACCTAACTGGAATATCATCCCCTCAGAGTTCAAACTTGACCTGACCCTGTTGGCTTTCAAAGGCATTAAATACCTGTTTTTGCCATCAAGCCTAGATGAATCTTGGTTGTTCTGATTGTGCTATGTTAAGAATGATCTTGGCTACTATTTTATGCTATTTTTAGTATTTACAATTTTGGTTGCTGTTTTCAATCTGTTTTTAATTGTTAGTTTATAATCTGCTTGTTAGTTATGCACAATGTGAAACCAATAATACAACAAGTGCTGCAGTTACTATTGGAAGTTCAGAGATAAGAATAGTTCAGATACTTTCAAATATCTAACTTAGGCAAACCCAAGTTCACTGGCTGCTAAGATCCCCAAAATAAAGTCTCTTACTCACAGTAAACCATGATGGGCATGTCATATGCACTTAAACCTGAGTCTTGGAAAGGCCAACCTCTTGTCCACTTGACAACCTAGTGCTGTCATGATGTGTTAAGAGTTTCATCAGTTTGAATCATCATAAACAATAGCGTGTGGATTCTGCTTTTAAACATTTGAGGTGTACCCATTCCTACCTAAAAATACAAAGGTAAAGACAAGGCAGATTCAATATTATGTAGCAGCTGTCAAATAAAAGCACTTCATTGACTTAGCACGCCTTGGGAGAATTAAAAAAGTGAAAATTGGATGAAGAACTGGCAGTAAGGAAGGTTATTGTGTATTCCTTGAAGCTGAGGAGTCAATGAGACTACAAACACAATATATTGAAAATTTTGACTTTGAATGGATCCAAGAGAAGAGAAACACTATTGTGGCACTGCAAGATAAAGAAACAAATACAAATTGGGAAATCTGTTCATGTTTTCTCTAACTGAATGTATGCAAAACCTGTACACCTTTGACAATTGAATGAAAAGCTCCAATTTATTTTAATTATCTTCAATAAGGTTGCTGCTAATGACTGCATATCTATATATACTACAGTATAAGTCTTCACAATTTGCTGTGAAGACATAAACTTCTACTATAAGTATCTACTTGCACCATTTCAAATACTATCTATTTTATTCCAGATAAGGAACTGTTCTATCTTTGGCAACTTTAATCTTTTCTAGCATTTCTGCATTTATCTAATCCTCATAATGCCCTGTAGTTATGGCTTCCTTATTTCCTTGTCTTTGTCAATGATATAAAATCATATTTATTTTCTTTCAGCATAAGCTGTGGCTCAAATTAATTATTGGCTAAAAATGGTCCTTTTTGTATTCAAAAACTTTTTCAGCATCTGAGGGATGTAGGTGAGCAGATGGTATGAAAATCTGGCTTTTCCTTTCCCCCATCATTTCACAGGAAAATAACAACAACTTTCCTACCTAGCAACATTTATTGTCTATTGTTTGCTAAGACATTTGAAAGGGATCAGGATTTATATATAAAAAAATCAATATGACAAGTTGAGGCATCTGTTGGCATTCCCAATTCAAAAACATACATAGTTTCCAAACAATTCCTAAGCTAGGTTTCAATAGCACAAAACTAAACACAGCTCATTCTGAGGGTTTTACTTTGTCCATATGGTGGAGGGGACAGTTTTGCCTGAATTGGTGGATACAACTTCTCTGTACATCTGTCTCAATATTTGACTTCTGCCTGACAAAGTTTACATTTGTCACCTGATGCTTACAAATTAGTTTCAGTTTGCCGGTCTAATGCTTTTAGCATTTACAGTGAATGTTTCTTCTATGATATCCCAAAATAAAATCTAAATATATCAGCTACTACTTTGAGCTTCCACTGGTTGCATTGGACTTATGTTTCACTTATAAATTCCTTAGATTTTTTAGAAGCTGTGAGTGATGACAATTGCTGTGTCTTTTGTTGTGTTGTGGGAGAAATGAAGAGGCAGAGTCGCTGTAACAGTTAACTTCTTTATTCAGGAACAAAACAACCCAGCAAAAAACCTGTCTGACAGTTCTCCTTTTATAGGAGCTGTCAGACAGGCCATCCAATCGGTTTAAAGTATTTTCCTGCCTGATTGGTGGACTGGAGTGAAAACTTACTCCTTTCACAATACATAACATCTCTTTTCCGTGAATCCTGAAGCATGTCTTGAATTCTGTGATTTTTTTTTTCCTCTGACCTCTGAAGGTTTGTAGGAGATTTGTGCTCTTAGAACTCCTTGACATATCCATTTGGAAGAAAAGTCTCCTCCTTTTTTCCCATACTCATTCAGAAAAGCAGACTAAAGGGACTTCAGTTGTGTCTCTAAAGCTGACATTTTAGAAAGATTCCTTCGGTATTCTGCCTTTTTTTTCTTTCCACAAAAATTTCTACAATTTTGTCTCAAAAGTGAGCACAGTGAGGGTCACATTTTTTAATAAAATGAGTCAGACAATAGCACGTCACTCAATTCTGTAAAACTACCCCAGTAAACCCTTATTCTTACCTATTTATATTTGTCATGATAGATCCTGCTTCTGAACCTAACATTTCTCAAAGTTCTCTTATTTTATATTTCCTATTCATTGGGAACTGATTCTCACAAAAGTTATGTGTTCAGGGATCCATTTTGCTATAAATGCAGAGTTCCACTAGATACATTTAACTGAATTGTACAGGTTTCATTCATTCTTTATCATTTGACAATATTGTTTCAAACTACAGCAAGAAAGAGGCTTGATGTTCCTTTTAGGGGGGGAAATGATGCATTATTAGATCTAGGCCACTGTGAAGCCCATTATCATTGCTGCTAGATTTTCAGTAGATGAATCATCAGAAGTGAAAATGAGGTACATCCAGGAGCAAAGCCACATGAGGAAATATTTCCTGGGGGAATCAGAACCTCAGCTTTTCAGTATATGACATATCAAATGCAATCCTCTGAAGTAGTTCGCAAATGAATTGCCATAGTGGAAACAGTTTTCCTGCTAAAAAATAGTGGGTCACATAATGTGTTTTCAATCTCATCCCATTTCTTCTTGTTTCTTTGCTGCCAATCTACATTGCTACATTGCTTGGCTGGTAGGTGATGGCAAGACTAGTGGAAAAAGTGATCACAGAACAGGCTTTGCAAGCAGAAAGCCACACTCAGTTCTCGGCTCCAGGAAGTTCACACAATTGGGCCAAACAGTCTAGCTGGCAGCCACAATAATGTGCTCAAAGCTCTACCTGGGTTTATGTGTGCCACACATAACAGTTTGGGCCATACCCTGTGTACTGTCCTTACTTGACTCAAGTTTACTAAGGAAGAGAAACAAGGGTGGTTCATTTTTTCTAGTGATTCTTTTCTGCTTATTGTGACCATATTACTGTGAGAAGATCACTGAATGCTTTTGAGCATATGATAGTAGATTTTAAAAAATCATTTCACATACATGTCCCATACAGGGTCATACCAGATTGATTCAGGTAACAAAGTTCAGCACATCATGTTAGTTGAAAATAAATAAATAAATAAATAAATAACATATAATCAAACATTTCTTTGTTCCTTGAAACAAAGCATAAATTCTACACATGAGAGTACCATTCTTTTGATGTTTATTTTTCTGCCTAGGTTTTTTTTATTTGGATCAGCTCCGGTGCTGCAGGATCCAACCAGGTTGCCTACAATGAGTGGTTTGTTTAGCAGAAAAGGAGATACTATATTTTGCTTCAGGAAGAAACAAAAAACAAATGCAAACACCTGTACACTTCTCAGAAGTGTCAATAAAATACGTTTATGTATTATTAAGTTATGTCCTACCAACTGGTTTGAAACTGGCTGATGTCCCAATCCATTAAATTACCACAATATTTTTTTTCTTAAAGTACATCTTAACATTAAAAAAATCTTGAAATGTTCCAAAACTGATTTCTCTGTTCTAATAAAACTCTATCACAACAAATGCTTTATTTGATACATTGCTGTCCTTCTTTTAAAGGAAATTAAAATAATTCATCAATAATATTGATTCGGCCAAATTTGCAATGCAATTATTAGAATGTAGAAGACTGCAGAATATCCATTTTACTAAGTTATTAAAATTAATTGGAATACATTTTGGCTCATTGTGCACTAAAATGGCAAAGGTAAAAGTAGTGACATCAAAGTTTAGCCTGTTCAGTCTTTTCAAAATAGGACATTAATTTTGCTATATAACATTTCAACATAAACAAAATAACAGCTGCTATACGAACATGAACACTGATCAGAAATTTGATAGAACTTATGTACAACAGTCTTAATACATCTTAGTATCTTTTAAGTAGTTCTACTGGGCACTGAGATTTTATTATCATTGTTAATGCTGCTGTTCTAGTAGTTTTTGTTGCTGTTTTGTTGTCTTAGCACATAAACTGCCACATTTTGGAGTCTTTTACCACTATTTTTTAGTACAACAAGTTTAAGCAATCAGCAGCTATATTGCTCTGGAAAGTATCTGTTTGTCCACAGAGACAAGCCAAAAATGACAGCTGTTTGAACTGACCAAAGGGAAGATTTATTTTTTTCCTGCCAAGTATGATTTCTTTCACAACAAGCCCTTGTGTGCTAGTCAGACTGAGTAATATATTTTCTCCACATTTGGAATGCAACAACAGTACTATTAATTCTTAAGATTTAATAAAGAAAATTGATATATTTTGTTGAATTCATGCCCAAGTTTTTCCTAATAAAGTGGAATGAAACAGCTGCTCAAACTGGTGGTTACAGACATCAGGATTTGTTGTGGGTGAACATGAAAATTAGCAAATCAAGGATTGGAATGCACTTTATGAACTAGAACTGGTTAACTACTGCTCAGAGCTCTGCATCAGTTTTGAAGCAGAAGCAATAATATTTTTTCTCACATACATATTGTCATTCTCTCTATGGATGAAAAGACACAAAGCTACTTACTGATGTGTGTTTTCCTCTCTTACAATTTAGTGTCCTCTGAGACTTGTGAAAGACCTGTACTGCGAAGAGATAAAAAAAATATATGGAAGGCACAGAGTATGGATGAAGAGACAACGGAAACTAAGTTGGAGAGATGAAATAGAAGCAACTGAACAGCTTCTCAAAAAACTGACTCTTGTGGTCAGTTAGTTGAAAAGGAATAAGAGCCATTGCAATTGAAGTCACACTTCCAATAGATAATACATCTTGTTTAAATCTTTTCACGCCTGGTCCATCATCTTTCTCAGTATAAATATTTTACCCACTTTCAGATGTCTAGAAAGTAGGAACCAGCCAGGTTCATTGAGATAGCTAGCATTTTGTCTTCCAGCAATGGTATTCAGTAGTTAGTGAACGAATGATTATCCCAAAGGTGCTTTTTTCAAGAGGCAACTGGACTTTCTGGTTTCTTGAATGAGAAGCAAAATGTCTTCAAAGAAAAAAAAAGCAAGAAAAAAATATTCCAGATGTTTCTATAGTTATGATTTGCATTGAGCAGCTGAAGGACTTGGGAACAAATCCATGAGACTTTTAGGAAAAGCACATTTTGACTTCTGGTTCTTCCTCTCAGAGAGGAGCGGAATCCGCAATCGTGCATGGTTTCGGCTGAGCTCACTTGCTGGAGGGTCCCAATCAGGACCAGAACCACCCTGGTGGGGTGGTGAAGAAGGGGGAAATTGCCTGGAGGATCGAGGGGAGTCGCAACTCCCCTCCCTGACAGGAAAATCCCTCCCAAAGGCAAGTTGCAGTGGTGATCCTAAAATGGCCACCTTGAAGAGAAAGAACACACTAGGAAATTAAGTTTTGTGCTGGAGCAGAGAAGTAGAGAGCAGAGTGTGAACCAGGCAAAAAACATCGCTTTTGAGGTACCCCAGTATTACAATAAAGGGCTATCTTGGAGGGAAGTGTGTGGAAGAGGTACCAAAGTGGCTGGATCCTATAAAACTTGGATTGGATTAATTTGGAGGAGAAAATTTAAAGGAAAATACCTTAACACAACAAAGGTTTTGAAATTAAACTGAATAACTATTGAATTATGGACACTTAAAGGGCATAATTAAATGCTGAAATTGAGAGTGTTGAAAAGAAAAGAAATAATAGCTAATGATTGAAATTAGTGAACTCAATGTTAAGGTTGCATGAAGAGACAGACGCGGAGTGCTTCAAGCTCTTTCTTTATTAGTGACTACAGCTCAGAACGGACCCACTTTGGCTGGGCTGCGGCTGCGACTTATAGCTAGCAGCCACAGTTGCCAGCCAATCAGAATGCAGGGTTTTCCCGCACTTTTTAAACCAATCATTTCTTACATTTTACAAGAACAGTTCAAACTAAACCAATGACTTTAAACCTGCACACATAACACCTAATAAAAGTATTACATTCAATAAAGAAAGTTAAAGGTAAAAAGATTCACCACCTGATGGTGCAGGAATACTTCAGTATGTTTTAAAAAGTGTCTGGTCTTCTCAAGAGTTTGGATTTTGGAACTTAAAAGAAAATAAAAGAAACTTTATTAGTGTTATAGAACCATCTGAACAAAGACTCAAGCGTATGGATTGTTGAAAATAAATTCAAAAGATATTGGCTGAAATAATATACTGGACTCTGGGATTAAATATATCTATTAAAGAAGAGGATTTTAACTATTAAGGAAGAGCAAAAAAAAGGAAAAAAGGAGAAGATATAATGGAGAAACTATTTGTTGATATAAGATTGGACTTGCAAGAGTCAAGACTGGATTTGCAAGATATAAGGGACATGATAAAAATTAAACTTGAAATGTGCAATTATGTACTATAGAAATTAGAAATGGTGACTCAGCATACACAAGAACAAAATAAACCAGAGTGGGATGAGTCCTATAAAGAAGAAGCCAACACTGAAGGACAAAATGAACAACAATTATTTAAGCAGTGGGGAAAAGGAATTAGAATTAAAAATCTGTGGTCTGATGGGATGATAAAAGGGAGAATGGTTCGGAAAATGGATAAAGGGAGAGGGAAAAAGCAGAAAAAGGAAGGGCAAAAGAAAAATCAAAAGAGGGAGAGAGAAAAGTTTAATAACTGGAATGAGAAAATGAGAATTTTTTATTTTAAAAAATAAAATAAAAGCAGGGAGAAAATTGAATAATGGAATTACTAGGTATGTTTAACTGATATGGTAGTAGGCATTTGGAGAGAGTTTTGAAAGGTTGAAAATAAGCATTGAAGGATTATAAATTAATGTGAAATATATGCACTGAGAGATATGATTGATATTATTATTATTTATTTATTTATTTTATTAGACTTGTATGCCGCCCTCTCTCCCTAAGGACTCAGGGTGGTGAAAAATAAAAACCCAATACAAATTACAATAAAAAAACATTAAACCAATACAAGCCTAATCAATCATTATAAAAATTTAAAAATTAAAACAAGTAAAAATCAACCTACACCCCCGAAGTCAGTCCAGACCGGCCTGTTGAAACAACCAGGTCTTCAGGTCCCGGCGGAAGGAGCGGAGATCAGGGGACAAACGGAGGTCCACGGGGAGTTGGTTAATTAATTTTATTAATTTTGCCTGTACTAAAATGTATGATATATTGATGCCACACTGTTAATGTATTGTTGTGCATATGCAGATTGAAATTTAAAAAATTGGAAAAAAAAGGAAAAGTACATTTCTTCTTAGCAGCTTTTTCTTTGGAGTTCACTTCTGATAACCTGGTATTTGTCCACCCATTTTTTCCACTGTGAGAAAATTCTCCTTCAGCATCCTGTAAATTTGAAAATGGCTGTCTGTTTTCCAATCACCCCAACCATTTGCTTCTTCATACTTCAAAAGTACTCTAAATGAATGGTCAACTGACCTTATTTGTTCCCCTGAAAAATAGGGAAATAGTTCCTATTAATGCATTAAGAAATATATTTTTAAGAATTTAGGGGATAAAATAAAATAATCACATTATTGACATGGTGAATGAGTTTTCTCTCCCATAAAACAGTTTTGTGCTTTTAAAAAAATAGCACACTCTGGGAGAATTTCTTCTTAATGGGCCATATTACTATGCTTTTTCTGTGTTCCATATCCATATTAAAATACCATTCACACTTTTGACCCAATTTTACCCCCACACACACACACTTTATCCCCATATGAATCAATACAAAAAGGCCAAAATTGTTGGCTCAAAGCAGATTTATCCTGAGGCCACAATAGGAAAGCATTAACATGTCTTACAGCTGCTTTATTTTTCAACAGAATAGAAGGAATCACAGTCCTTTTAGAAGATATTAACTGGGTCAGGTTTCAGCCAGACATGTTTGGGAGTTTCATTACAATGTGATTTTAAAATATTCCCACTGTAAGAGAAAAATATTTTATGAATATTGGTACTTTAGAATGGTGATAATTAGAACTTCAAGATCTTGCTATTATTTGTTTACATTTAGTGAGAGATAATTATTTGTGGGCTAAAAAAATTGAGATCATCCTTGTTATAAATTTATTGCATTTTTGTGACTTTTTTTTTTCATTTTGCTAATTTCTTTTCACTTCACTGTCTGTTTCTGTTTCTCCCCTCTGGAAAGAGGTTCCGAAGTATTTCTAGCAGGACTATTAGATTCTTAACAACTTTGTTCCCTAAGCCACCTGTCTGGTAAATTTGCAAGATTCGTTTTTCTTAACATGTAGATCCGAACTAGACTGTGTTGTTTCTCTGTGTCATATAATATATGTGGGTATATACATAATTTTGTATTTATTTATTTATCTAGTCATTTTATGTAGTGTATATTGGAGGTGGTGACCCTTTGTGTCCTATATGCAACAAAATTTCATTTTAATGTATGCCAATTAGTGTACATTCAAAGTGACAATAAAATTATCCCAAGTCTAACACTTTACTCCTTTACATTAGCTTGTATTATAATGTTTTATATAGTATTTTAATGTCTGAAACTTAATATAGTCTATAAAAAAACCTAAGAATTTTGATTGGCCAAGAATGTAATCAGTTGATAAAATAAATTGGTCAGCTGCTAAGGTAACAATGCCCACCAACATGGTGATATATATGGAGGTGAACTTTGTATGTTTTCTGTAACAACTCCAGAGCAATAGAAAAGCCTTTGAATCTACAAAAGAGTTTTAAAAGCCCAAGAAGCAAACTGTTTGATTCTCTGCTTCGAAGCATGTCACTTCTTTGATTTGCTTCTGTAGGTTAATTCAACTAAAGCTTTCTTCAAAGTACCCTTTGAAGCTTTGTTCAACTCTAAAAGCAATGGCATTGATTGCTATTTTGTCCCATTATGTAAATAAAAAAATTTCTTCTACAGATTGGATCAGCTCTTAGATTATCACTTATGTTTTAACATTATTTTCATGAATAAATGATTGTTAGATCACTGAATCCAATGTAGAAAGTACTTCTCATTCAGAATAGTTGCTTCTTTCATTGGAGATTCTGAAACATCATTATGTGGTAGATTATTTTCTCCAAACACATTTAGCATTTCCATAAAAACTGTTTTTTGTTGTGACTTCAAATTTCATATATGAATAACACAAATATATTTATTTGATTTAAACAATAAATAATTTGAGGCTCCCTTAAACATTCCCAATAGGTTTTTTAAAAAATTCACCTAGCTCTAAAAATTAACTGCCATCCATTGGTTAAAAAGTACATTCAGTTATATGCTTTAAAAAGCAGTACTTTGGTGGGTATGTTTATGAGCATTATAATATATTTTAAATTGTTTTATGCTACTTATTGGCCTTTTGTTAGCTTCTTCTCTGCTTCTATAATTTCTTTTCTAATACTAATAAAACATTCCAAGAACAACTATTCCTTAATCATCAGGTTCATCCCAATGACATCTCTGATTAGCAAATAGATATGTTCAATGCAATAAGACATATTGTATTTGTAAAATAATCAAAATTGTTAATGACTTCAGGCTCCTAGAGCAAGTAAAATATAAAATAGATACTTAAATAGACTGTACTATGTTTGTTCTAGCTTTAGAGTTGCTTGTCCTCTTCATATCTAGTCATCTGCACTGAATCTATTTCTTTATTTCTTAAATTAAAGAACTTCAGGAATCAAATTTGTCATTAAACTTTGCCCTCTTTGCAAGAAGAAACAAGTTCACGCATCCTGTCAGTTGTTCATTTTTCACAACTAACAAGTGAAAGTATGAAACACTGTATTCCAAAGATGAATAATTTATTCTTCTTCTAAGGCAATGATAATAATCAAGGAAGCAACCATCCTGATATGTATATAAAATGGACTTTATCATTTCAAAATAAACAAAAAATGCATTTAAACCAGATCAGGAAAGCATCCGTAGACTAAATATTTTTCTCTACCACAGAAAAAAGTTTATTTAATGATTTAACCCACACAAGCTGAAAGGCAAGTAATGAAATTGCCTGAAATACCAGAAGTCTCCTAAACTGAAGCCCTTCTGTTTGGATCCTCACCATATTACATCAGATTCCATTAACAATTATTAATACTTCTGTCATTACTCATGGAAACTGATTTGCACATCTGATTCAATAGTACAGTAAAATGTATTTATTAACAGTAATTGTAACAACAATGAAAGTAGTTTCTCAACTAAGCACAATCCTGGGAATTGAGTGAATGGTTCCTACAACAGCTCCTATCTTTGTTAACCAAACAGTTGACTAAAGCACAGATGTGCAGATATATTAGTGATTAGGTCACTTGTATAAAATTAAAATACAGGATTTAAATTCTAGGTCCAGTTCCAGCCATGAACATCTGAATTCTGAAGAATAAAATACATGGTCTCTGTATTTATGGATTAGGTTGGCAAAATTCTCTTTTCTATTGTTTTCCCATTTATGTACAATTTCTAAATCACATCATTATCTATTAAACTTATATATTACCATTAAGTACAGTAGGTGCATAATGATGGAGTGTCCAACTTTTTTCAGTTATGCAGCTTGCTGAGAAGTCCACATGGCTGATAAAAAAGCCAAGATGATGTCACAAATAAAAAACAGGTGGAATTTCAATCACAATTTCATGGTTGCTAACTTGATTATTTTTACCATACTGTGTGGATACTGCCGGCAGCTGGCCTTTGAGGGAAACATGAGGCCACATTCTACAAAGTAGTAGTGCCATGGCAAATATGGCATGTGTTTCTTTTAAATGTAAAGTTATTGAAACAAATCAAATTTAGTTAATAGAATGACTCCCCATGTATTTTATAATTTGCCCATTATATCAAGTGTAATTGAAATTATGAAGAGGCTCTGCGAATTCAGTACCTAATCTGCTCAGAACTCTAGCACATACACTCACACAATTCCATACTACATACAAAAAATAGTCAAAGGAATTAAAGACGGAGACTAAAAAAGAGAGAGAGAGAAGGTGTGTAGCAAGCGAGGGGGGCATTCTTTTGCCCCTTGGTAGGTATACCAATGTATAGTAGTAATGCGTTCATTCAATTTGCAGTTCCTGCCTTCAGTCAGTCTGAAATGGTTGCAATGTTTCTTGTAATATGTTCTGCTTCCTGAAAGGAAAGTCAGAAAAAGTGCATCAGAATGAATGTGTGTGTTACAGCTTATCTTGCTCTCTTCCTTCAGTGAAAGTAAACCACTTGTGCATGTCCTGTCCTGATGAGATTACTGATATATGAAAAAGAACATGAAAAAACAATGTTAGGAATTTATATTACTCCTTGTCCCAACATGATAGTGCAAATCGATACAGCAACTTTGATGGACAATAGCATTAATTTGCATTTTAGAATCTTTTGGGGAGAAGATATAGATCCCCATTTTCAATAAGCCTATTTCTGTGATGGCGAACCTATGGCACGCATGCCACAAGTGGCATGCAGAGCCATTTGTGCTGGCATGCAAGCCGCAGGCAAACTTACCTCACTGCACATGCACGTGCCTCACAGCTGATTTTTTTGGTTGGCTTGAGGTTTTGGCCTCCCAGAGGCTTGGAAAAAACCTCTGCAAGGCTTTTCAGGCCTAATTATAGACCCATTTCATCACTTTCTGTAATACCGGAAGTGATGAAATGGGCCTATAATTCATCCTGAAAAGCTTGCAGAGGCTTTTTCCAAGCCTCTGGGAGGCCAAAAAAGGCCTCAAGCCAACCGAAAAATCAGCTGTGAGGCACAGTGCAAGTAAGGGGGTGGGGGTGGGGGAATTGTGCGTGCATGTGCAGGGGGCATTGGGAGGGGCAGTGCATTGCATTCTGGGTGCTGGCATGCGAGTGTGCACAATTTTTGGCACAGGAGCCCCAAAAGGTTAGCCACCACTGGCCTATTTCATCCTGGAGACTCTTGGTAATTAACTGATGAGTACAGAATTGTATTATATCTTTATGGAACCATTATTCAAATTAATAGTTAATCAGGCTTTCCTGGACATTAGTCTTTCTGAATGTAATTCAACTACTGTATGTAAATTCATAGAATTAATAGAATTTTGTTGCACCATTTTGAATAAAACAAATTACTATTATCACCATTATGGTCATTGCACTGCTTGTGATTTCCCCCCGACAATCTTTCTGAGAAATGCATATTTTATTTTCCTCATTCCAAATCTTATCAGTCAGTTTAATAACATGGCAAGCTGTACATTACATCTGAGTAGTGAGAATTAGTTTTTATCTGCCATTTAGGAACTGTTTCTCATTATCTGTCACAGAATTGATTTTTTTTTTGAACTTATATGCCAAAAGCTGTATTAATATCACATTTTGAAATCATGCTCCATGTGAACCTTTTCTTTTTTTAACAAACCTTAAGTGCAGAACAATGGTATGGTTCAATTTAAAATGATTGGAGAAAATCCTATTCTTTAAAGGAAACTCATACAAAATATTAAATTAATTGTTTCCCAATTCTTCTCTCTAAATGGCAATAAATGAAGACCAAGCTTTGTAATGAACAAGGTCTGGAATATTTTTAAGTTTTTAAAACTAAAAGTTACCTGAAAAGGTCACATGGCAATTTCTACATGCTTTTCCTAACCAGCCTGTTTAAAACATGGATTGCCAAACCAGTTTTTAAGACAAATTGCAGCATTAAAGACAGTTCCCATGGTTTCAAAACTTATTGGTGAGGAACAAAAGATATACAGGAAGTTACTGAAAATTTTCTGTTCCATAGAACTTTTGATTGGGATCTTTGTTGGAAACAACAACTACATAATTTATATAATTTTAATGTAATTTTTATGAAGTATAAAAACTTAATTATCAAACAAACAGGTTTTCTATTAGGTAGTTACAAGGCAAGACACTTATTAGGAAAATAAAGAAGAAGCAGACTTGTAGTTTGTGTTAAGTTTGCATGAAGAGACAGATGCGGAGTGCTTCAAGCTCTTTGTTTATTGGTGACTACAGCTCAGAACGAACCCACTTTGGGTGGTCTGCGGCTGCTACTTGTAGCCAGCAGCTGCAGTTGCCAGCCAATCAGAGTGCAGGGTTTTCCGACTTTTAAACCAATCATTTCTTACATTTTACAAGAACAGTTCAAACTAAACCAATGACTTTAAAGTTTGGTATGGGCCTAAATAAGGGAGGAGTTTTGTTGAAAAGAAAGAAGAGATTAAAGAAGGAAGAAGTTAACACGGAAGGAAAGAAAACAAGCTTGAATAGGAATGAGTAGACAATTGGCTGTATTTTCAGCCAATAAAAATGGTGTATATAGAAATAAGCAATAACATTCTCTGATAGACATTTCCACTGGGACAGTGGGGAGAATTGTGCCCTTACCTCCTGGGGAAAAAACAGATGATACAATTGCGACAGGGGGAAGGAATCCATCTACATTGCTTTAAGGTAGCTTGTAACAGGATTTTGTGGGAGCTGAGAATGAATCTCACTATTTAAACTGCTTGATTCTAGTAGTGGTTTGGAAAAACTAGGAAGAAAGCCATTGTTCACAGCTATGAATAGACTTTCTTTATACATTCAACTTCTCAGAGAAGCATTTGAGGGGATCAACAAAGCCCCGCCAACAAAGCGCTGGTTCTGGGGAGAGGCATTCATGATGCCACTCTTACTTAAAAGAACCAAAAGGAGCTGGGGATTTGGCAGGACCTTTGAGAAGATCAGGTTCTGCAGTAAGAGGCCCCCAAAACGGCAGGGGTAGGTGTAAATGGTGAATATTTATATTATGCAGTATGTAATAGTAGAGACTGTTTTATATAATTAGCCTTAGTATCAGTTATGAATAAACAATTTATGATCTCAGTCCAGAAGAACTATAAATCTTATCCTTCATCATAATATTTTATTATTATTATTTGTTATAGGGCAAATGAAGGTTTCATGTCCATTGTGTTTTCCAAGCTTCTTTTACTACAGTATAATGGTAAAACACAGGCATTATCCATCAAGGTACCAAGAGATTCAGAGTAATGGAAGTAACATGCAGCCATCATGAATTATGCTTGTGTGATGGCTACTTTTTATTATTGCTTTAACATTTTCAATAGGGACATTGTAATTGTGGAACCTTAGGGATACCAGGAGATTGCCAGAAATCTTTTTGGCAAATAATCCAGACGTACATTTAGAAAACAAGATGGATGATGGTGAGGTCTACTTGGCTGTCTAATAATAATGTCTCCTGTGAAGGCCCAGGAGAGGTAGATATGATTCAGGAAATATATCATATTTTATGAGCTCTCAATGTATATTATTCTTTAACTTAAGATCCCTGAAAACATAGTGACACTATTTTTATGATAATCTTCATATTTCCAGTAAAACATACAATTATCCAACTGTTCCTTTTTATTTGTTTATGTGATTCATTTGAAGAAATCAGTGAAATCTAAACAAAGGCATGAAATATTTATTATTCTTTGTTCAGATGTACTTTCTGAAATGATATAATGACCAGGAAAGAAATCAATGGATTTATTTAACTGGGAAACAAATTTAAGAAATAGAGTTTAAGGCAAATATATTTATTCATTTGACCAGAAAATATGACAGAACAGAATAATAAGCATATCTTTTAAATCCTGGGCACTATCCAAATGTATAGACTTCACCTTTCAGAAATTTCATCAATAATCACATTAGTCTAGGGATTCTAAGAACTGAAGTCAGCCCATCAGACCAGTGCCCCATTTTGAGAAAGACTGATATGACAAACTAACCCTAATTAATTTTTTTCCTGTGGTGCTGGCACTATCTACCATTTTCTTCTGACAGCTGAACTGTGCATGTCCGTCAGAACAAACTGTTTGAAAGGATGTATGTTCATGTAACATCCAATGAGATTTTCCTGAAATATAAGACTAAATTCAGAACCAGCCTTACAGGAGAATCTTTTCTGGCAATTACTTATCTCAGCTAATATGTAAACATCCAATTTCTTTACTAGGATATTTATATTTTTCTAAAGTACAATTTGCTCAGTTTTACATTAAACTGGAACTAAATTAAATTCTTCAATCTCTCACATGTTAGCAGAAAATTGGGCCATATATGAATTGTATGTTGAAATAAATTGGTTCATCTGTGCACACAGTTTCTCTCACACTAAAGTATACATTGGCTAGGCTAGGAATGGACAGTATATTCTTTTAATCAGGAAGTTTGCTAAATAACCCAACATAACTGATAAAGTTTAACATATCTATTGACAAGTTTTTCTAGAAAACCATACTTTTATTACCTGGCAATACTGACACTTTTTGTATAATTTTTGTGACCATCCTTGCATTAGTGGGAACTGTTCAGTATATCTAAAATTTATGATTAATGGAACAAATCTTTCCATCTAAATTTAAATTGAATCCTTGCATTGGTAGAATTTCATTTAGTACATCTTTTACAAACTTTTTTTAAAAAGTCAATCCCCATTTATTTATTTATTTATTGCATGTCTATCCCAACACAATACAAAACACATCTTAAAATTATATCAAAACTCATTAAAATGATCAGTGTAGTCACATCCAGTATTTTCTTTGGTTGTCTTAAATAAGGGTTATCTGTGCTATTTTTATTGACATATATTATGTTAGCAGGTAACAAGGATTAAGATGTAGGCAACAGTTCTGTAAGAAACAGTCTTTTAAATAGAAAGCTGGGATATAAATGAAAGTTATCAATTACCATGACTACTAATCATAACTACAATCACAATAAGAAAAATAATACAAATATATCTATTATGTGTATTTTTTTAAATAAGAACTTGTCAAAACACAAAAGCATATTTATTCAGAAATAGAACAGAAAACTTTTCAGTTTTTTTAAATTAATATTTGTTAAAAATATTGAATCTGGGAGAAAGGCAAATGAATGCATTAATGTAGTCAGCCAAAATTTCTGCTACTTAAATATTAATCTTTCAATTCCTTTTATCCTGATATTAAATTAGAATAATCACTGCATTTTGACAGAATGTCAGTCTTTAATAACTAAATGTCAAGCATGTATCACATGAGTGTCTCATGTTGGAGAGAATTGCATCCACTAAATTTCCTCATCAGTGAAGGTCAATTATCCCTTTTTGTTCATTTTAATAGCTTGCAAAATCCATAGACATTATGGAAAGAAATTGGGATTTTTAGTAATCTGTGGTATTAAATAATAACAAAAGACAAAACAAGGTAACTAATGACTTGGGGGAAATACTAAGGAAGCAATTATAAATATATTTGAAAATACCTCACTGAGTGCAAGTGGGCCCTGTTTCTGTGTAAACAAGTAATTCTTAGAAATAATTTCTCAATATAATGTTTTCCAGAAGACATTCATTCAAATATAAGCTATCAAGTTACAGAAATGTTCTGCATATGACCAACATAACAAACAAACAAACAATCTAGCAGCTTGATAATAATGCTGATAATTATTTTATTATTGATTGTATATCCACCTTCTATTGAATTTAAATACTGCTAGAACAAGAAATATATTAATAGTCAAACCAGCTTCTCAGTTAGAAATGAAGTGGATATTTTCACAGTAATTCACTAGGAAACCTTTACACTTTTTTCATTATAAAAATGTGATGATGTCAGTAAAAATATATCCCAGCTGGGGTTTGCAATGTGAAATTCTTCCTTTTCTATTTCTTTAAATTTCTGGATTAATCACCTTCACAATATATAAAATAGATGAAAGTTGTTAATTTATTGTATTAAAATCTTTAGGGATAAATGTTATATCAAACTATGCTTTTCCTAAAGAAATCTGTATGAACCAACCAGTGGTGGGATTCAAAATTTTTTACTACCGGTACTGTGGGCGTGGCTTGGTGGACGTGGAAGGGGAAGGATACTGTCAGAGGTGGCATTTGCCGGTTCTCCAAACTACTCAAAATTTCCGATACTGGTTCTCCAGAACTGATCAGAACCTGCTGAATACCACCTTTGGAACCAACCCATCTCATCTATATCTGCTTTTATCCACTTGAGAAGAAGGCCAGCATATTTGCCATCTATCTGCAGAATTTGCTTAAGCAACATGTTATTTCACTGGTTTTGTTTAGCTCTCTTTGCAGGAATTTAAATCTCTTGTTTAACTAAGCTGCTCCAGCTCTTTAAAAATTGAAATGAAAGTTGAACTATAATAATTTTCAAATTATATGGTTGACAATTTCTGGTTCTGCTGGATTTATGATTGTTTCACATTTAGTGAACTGTATTTGATCAGGCTGTATTTCACTCAGAATCTCTTTTAAGTGCCTAATTGAAATTGCTGTACCAAATCTGTTCATTTAAGCCATACTTTCACTTAAATATATCCATATTCAGGCATTTCAAAGGCACCTTATTGTGACAGTGGTTATAAAATGGCATTTCCCCTCTTTTAATTTTTTTTGAAACTTTGGCACCATCAATGATATAATTATCATAATCAGGAAGATTCTTGGATATAGAAACTTGTTATTGCAATATATATGGAGCTTCATGTTGTTATGTTAATACATTTAGAGGCACAGATGTCACACAGAAAAATGGACCAAACTGTCCTCTTCCATTTATAGAATGGCAGGTGTCTGATAAGGCACTCAACAAGAAAATTTTCCATCTGCCTGGTCATCAACAACTCCTGCCATCCTTTTCCAATGGCAATGCCATAAAATATCTGAGGTTTTAAAGCAGCAATGTGAATTCATATTATCCACAAATATATTGCTTTGCTCTTCTGGATATATGGAATGCCTTCATTTTTTCCTTTTTTTTTGCAACAAATGTGAAAAAAGATAAATATTTCTTAATTTTATTTTGAAGGGAATTATAATGAAGGCTCTGTGCAGTATTTTCAATTTATATATATATATATATTTAGTTTTAAGTGGCAAAGAGAAAAACCTTACAAATTGAAATCTTGTACGGTATTTATGTGGGTTTTTTCACCAATCACACTTATATAATTCAGGCATGGAAAAAATATTATATATGCAGCATTATAAATAAGTAATGTTCCTTTTTACTTTCTTTCCTCTTTCTATAGCTAACCAATAATGCAGCAATAGCATGCAAATATGCCTCATACATATGAGTACATGAATATTCACAGATATGAGATATTATCTTATGATGGTGAAATTCAGTTCCTGTTTTTTTATTTAATTTTTTAAAGTGGAGAAATTGTTACATTGGCAGTTGTTTAGGTTTAGGTATCTTGGAAAATAATTTTTTGGTATTTTTTTTCAATGTGCTCAAAAAGTCCAAGTTGGCAATTATATCAAGGCTAAGTCATATTTTAAATAAGTAGATGTAAAACTATAGATCCCAAAACTGCCTTACATGGTTAGAACATTCAAGGCAAAATTATACATACCACTACCTGTATAGGAACAAATGTGTACCTTGCACTGGACAAGTAGGAACATCTGGAAATAAATATTTAAGCTTTTCTTCTTGGAAAAATTATTCGCATCATCTTCACTGATATGAATCTCAATGATACCACTGGAGTTTTCCAGGTGATCTAAGTATGAGGTTTGATGAGGGAGACTTTTTCATTTATTTCCTGTGGCAGACAGGAAGAAGTTACTCCATCTTCTCAGCTACTGAAATCCAGTTCCTAATATTCTCCCCTCTCCTGGTTGATTTTGATAGCTATCTGCACATTAATTGATTTTATGAAAATATTATATTAACTGCAATTACTATGAATCTATTTTGCAACTACATTAAGCTCGTGAATTTTTAAAAACATTTGATTGTAAAAGAATTCTAACTCTTAAGTCTGGTCAGTCAAGATATGGAAAAGTTCTTAACTGCATTAATAGATTATATTTATCCAAACAACTAAATAGGAGAAACTACTTCTAGAAATATATATGTGTCACGTTTCTGTGTCTTTTTTTCCTTGGCAAGTATGTAGTTATATTTTTTTGTTTTGCTTTTTACCATTTTCTTGTTTCATTATTTTAAAAGGAATAAAAAATAACAAGTAGAAATCCAAAGTCAAGTTACTGGTTTGTGATATTATCTTACCAAAACATCTCAGAAACATTTTTGCATGGTGCGTCCTAATATCTCAGGACAGCAGAAAACAAATAGCAGTGGATGGGGATTTATGGAGCATCTGTAAACTGTGGGAGAGTATAGTACTGTTTTATTGAAAGTCCATCATGGACTTTCAGCAAGATAGAAAGATGGGACCATAAAACCAATAAAAGTATAGACATAAGCAGTGGGATCTTCCTGAGACAGCAAAGGACCGAGATATACATTAGGTTAGCAAGCTCTCAGAGATTGGAGGAACACCAGAAACCAGTATGATGATTTTGTTTCAACAGTGACAACTTAATTCAGCTGCAAATCATAATGATGAAATTAGAAGCTGTCAGGAGAGAAGACTTACTTTGTGAAAAAAATGCATCTTTTAGTTGGTTCTAAATCTCCACCAGTGTCTTAACAACAAATTTTTTCATTCAATTTAAAATAGGGAAGGAAGGAAGGAAGGAAGGAAGGAAGGAAGGAAGGAAGGAAGGAAGGAAGGAAGGAAGGAAGGTTGTCCAATTTTGGTTTTCTCTCAAACATAGTTTGAACCCAACCCAACCAAAAATTAGAGAAAGATATTCTATGCATGACAGCCATTTAAATTCTTTAAAACAGAAATCCTTTTAGAAGTAGCACGGAGGCATGAAACAAACCTAGATAAATAAATAGAGCCCTGTGGTCATGATCACCTGCAGGAATTATTGCCCCATGGAGAAATAATGCATTTTTGGAAGAAAATCCAGATTGCTGTTTTTGATTGCCAAATGTTCCCCTGTGGAGCTGTAACAGGTCCAGGTAGCCATGAGACTATCCAATAAAAACAAAGCAAAATCAACATTCATTCTACAAAATTACTCTCGACCAAATTTCTTCTGCCACCATCAAAGATCATAGTAATTATGAACAACCTAACAAGAAGACATTTTCTGCATGCTCAGAAAAAGTAATCCTAAGATTTTGTAGGCATCATTTATTGCTATTGCTTTGCCAGAACTTAGAACCTATATAATGCTCCATTTGCAGCATAAAATCAAATACTGATACTTGTTTTAGATTCTGTTGGCAATGATGGTTTTTTCTTCACTCCCTGTTTTTATTTAATCATAATCGTGTTAAATCTTTCTGAAATAAAACCATGTCTTCCACTTAATTTTTAACACAATGAGCTGAAGTGTGATAGTTTCAATGGTTCTCAAACAGGTTATCACAGAAGTGATGGGGAAGCTTTACATTATTCAGTTCAATGGCTTTACAATAATCTAAACCAAGTGGGATTGGGCTTAAACCCAAATGAGTTTAACAAAGGGGGAAAAGTATTAGAATCAAGCAAGGCTCACATTTTCTTTTCAAGTGCATCCTTGAGACTCATAAATTTCTTTTGCAGTAGAAATGTCAGTGTTGACAAAGTATAAGAGAATTATAGCCTGCTCTTCCTGAAAGAATATGCATTCTGATACAATTTTTTAAAAAGAGAATTGAATGGGTTTCAAAGAATACTATCTGGCCGTATGGTGGTTTAGATAACAAGGTAACATATGAGGGGGCACCTTTATATGATCAGGAGTTGTGTTGCAAATTATCTGCTCTCTATTGCACTCTAAATCACTCACTATGTTAACAAAACAAGATTCATAGTTAGGAAAATAACACAGGATTGTATATTGTACAAAGGAACAGGCTCAATTCATAATATTTTTAAATATATGAAAAGATCCAGCTCCCACAAGGTCATAAGTGGTATTCGGTCAGTTCTGGCAGGTTCTGGAGAACTGGTAGCAGAAATTTTGAGTAGTTTGGAGAACCGGTAAATACCACCTCTGGTTGGCCCCGCCCCATCTATTCACTGTTTCCTGAGTCCCAGCTTATCGGAGTTCCAGCTGATCGGCTGGATCTTCTTTTGTTGCCCTGCAAAGGAGAATGGAGCTGGAAAGCAGATTAGTGGGGTGGGCAGGGAATGGGGATTTTACAGTATCCTTCCCCTGGAGTGGTGGAAATGGACATTTTGCAGTATATCCTTCCCCTGCCATGCCCACCAAGCCAGGCCACACCCACCAAGCCACACCACGCCCATCAAGCCAAGCCCACAGAACCGGGTAAAAAAATTGAATACCACCACTGCATAAAGTCTACAATTCTGGAAAAGGTGAAAAGGGGGGGGGAAGATGACTAGCTGCAAGATGGAAAGACTGAATTAGAGCAATAATGACTGTACCATTGGAATGCCTGAAGGGCCAGTTTGGTCATCCTAAATAACATAATAAAATCCAAAACTGGTTTCCACATTGATTTAAATTTTATATCAGATATTTTTAGATAACAATATAAATTTTGACTTTGGCACTGCTCCTGTAACTTAATTTGTCATTTTTCCATAGAAATATATTGATAATGTCCAGTAAGAACCATAAAGAATTGTAGCAGCTTTTTCCAGTTCTGTACACTTTCTAGAGATATAAGGTTTAGTGATATTTAATTGAAAATATAATACCTTGAAAAGATGTATCCATCACCTTTAAAATTGGTTCCATTATATTATTAATAGTTTCCCAAAACTGTTAATGTTTACAGCATTGCTACCAAATACGAAAATATAATCCAACATAATTATTACATTACATTAAAATGACACACACACACACACACACAGACAAACACACACAAATTTTCTCTAGGTATAATATTGACAGTATGTTTCACATTTTTTCTTTTATTGATCTCCCGGTGTAAAGTTCTGCATCCATTTAATCATACAGGTTTTGATTTGTTTAGTTTTTGAATAATACTTCAGCATCAATTAAGCTATTTGAATTATGCACAATAGGTTTTTCAAATATACTAAACATCTCTTAGCATTTCATAGTGGTTTTTGTAATTCCCTTTCCTATGCTACTATTTTATTTTAATATATTATTTGTACTATTTCTTTACTATTTATTTGTACAAACACCTGATATTATTACCGTCATTCACCTGTATTGCATGTCTGTGTCTTTATGTGTGTGTGTGTGTGTGTGTGTGTGTTTGTCTCTGTGTGCATATGTATGGTGATCTTGTTATTCTTCTATTATAGTGTAAACGTCATCTGTTTCTCCCAAATGTAGTTATGCTACTTTTTTTTAACCAAAAGAACATATAGCATTTTTTTTTAAATGCAGACATCTGTATTGCTACAAGGTGAACAGTGTATAGGACTTTGGGATTCATTCAGCATATGACCTTTTAGATCTCTAACAACCCTGGTTAATGTGTGACAGTGATTATGTTTCATAGATTCCTAGATATAATTCACAAAGTTTATACAGACAAGACATTTTAAAGTAGTCCAGTGATAGTGCATGCCATGTGTGACATTTTAATCGACTCCAGCCACCTTAATGGAATTGCAAGGGGGGAAGGGAGGAGGGGAGGGAGGGAGAGAAGGAGGGAGGGAGAGAAGGAGGGAGGGAGAGAGTGTGTGTGTGTGACTGCCCCTTAGACATCTGGGCTCAGCAGGAAAAAAGACTGAAATTGCTCAAAGTGTCTTGCCATTAGGCAGCTATGCTCTTGAACCTAACCAGCGGTGATCATTGAATGCATACTGTGAAGATAATGCAGCTTTGCTTAGTCCAAAGTCACCTTCTCATTACCTGACATAAACAGGGGACTGCTTAAAGCTGCCATGACTGTCTCAATCTAAATGAAGATGAGTTTACATTACTTGGCTAAAAGAGAAAAAGCTGGGTGTGGGCAGGCCATCTAGAGTCAGAATTAAAAAGCGCGGAGAAGCTTTATAATGTTTTATGTATTAGGAAGGTAAAAAGAAATCAGGCAAACCTTTCAATAAATCAGATTGGAAAGGTGTGCCCATGCTGACTCCACCACAGATTAAAAACTACATTAGCAATATTTTGTAGTTTTATTTTTTCTGAAAGAACATTTTTTTTTAGTTTATTTTCAGGTAAATCTGGACTTACAGCAATTCATTTAGGGACCATTCAGTTACCATGGCACTGAAAAAGTGATTCATGACCATTTTTCATACTTATGACCTTCGTAGCATCACCATGGTTATGTGTTCAAAATTCATACACTTGGCAACTGACTCATATTTATGATGCCTGCAGTGTCCAGGGCATATAGGACCACCTCTTGTGACTTCCTGACAAGCAAAGTCAGTGGGAAAGCCAGATTCAGTTTTTTAAATTTTTATTTTTATTATGGGATTTATATGCCGCCCTATCTCCTGAAGGACTCAGGGCTGCTCACAACCATAAAAGAACAATACAAAATTTAAAATTTAAAAAACTATTAACTCAAAATCCCATTAATTCTAATTAAAAACACCAACAGCCAATATTACCATTAGAACAATAAACCCGCCCCCCCCCCTCAGTCCAGGTCGGCCTATTGAAAAAGCCATGTCTTCAGGTCGCGATGGAAGGATCGAAGGTCAGGGGCCATCCACAGCTCCAAGGGCAACTGATTCCACAAGGTGGGTGCACCCACAGAGAAGGCTTTCCCCCTGGGGGTCGCCAGGCGACACTGTCTAGCCAACGGCACCCGGAGGAGGCCCTGTCTGTGGGAGCGCACGGGATGCTGGGAATATGTTACTGGCAGTAGATGGTCCGTAAATACCCCGGCCCTTAGCCATATAAGGCTTTATAGGTGATTACCAGCACCCTGAATCTCACCCGGAGGGCGACCGGCAAACAATGCAGCTCACGCAGGAGGAGTGTAATATGGCAGTATCAGGATACTCCTGTCACAACCCACACAGCCACATTCTGTACCAGTTGAAGCCTCAGAGTGGTCCTCAAGGGCAGCCCCATGTATTTAATTAACTTAACAACTGCAATGATTCACTTAAAAAACTGTGGGAAGAAAAGTCATAAATGGGGCAAAATTCAGTTAACAAATGTTTCACTTAGCACAGAAATTTTGGGCTCAATTGTGATCATAAGTTTATATCAGAAAAAAATCTTTGCATTAAAAACTTGTACCCAGTGAAAAAAATAAAAAAGGAGGATAGTGTAGAAATTTGGGTATGGTGAGGTGATTGGTATTAAAAGTTAGATGGGATCAGCACAAAAAAGCCATCTAGGTTGTGCAAAGTTATGAATAACAAAGTGACACAGATTTGTTTTTAACAATCGAAGAAACAGAACGACCTTACTAAAGTTACAATACAACCGGGGTGGGATTCAAAATTTTTAACCGGATCTGTGGGCATGGCTTAGGTGATGGGCGTGGCTGGGTGGTCATGTGACCAGGTGGACATGGCTTGGTGGTCATGTTATTGGCTGGGCGTGGCCAACTCAACATCACTCACATCGAGGCACGCATCTCCTCGCCTGGCCTGTCGTGACTGTGGGGATGCTGCAACAGTCATAAGTGTGAAAAATGGTCATAAGTCACTTTTTTCAGTGCCACTGTAACTTTGAATGGTCACTCCACACAAGCAAAGTACCAGCAAAGGAGGGGGGAAAAACTCCAGAGACGTTCCTGAGACAGGAAGTCTAGTCCTGCCAAGAATGTAATAAGGGTTAATGGAGAGGCAGTTTCTGTAAGCAACACCAGAATGTTTCCTTCCTGCCTTCCTTACAGGATTAGGCCAGTAATTTCTTCTAACAACCAGTTTTCCAAACTGCTTAGAATGTTAACAACTGGTTCTAGTGAATAGGTGCAAACTGGTAGAATCCCACCCCTGAATACAACCAGTTTTCACCCAGCATTTTCATGTTTCTTCTGTTAGTTTTTTTTATCTAGTGTTTTCATATTATTGAGATTGAAATATAAAATCATTACATATACATACACACACACACTCACACTAATCTACACATCTCTAACATGTAATCAGCTCATCCAGATAAATGAATCATACTATTTACAGAGGGAAGAGGTTGGGGCCCTGAGTTTCAGATCCATACAGCACAAGCAAAACATTAATGCCTATTGGACAGATGTTCACTGAGAATGCACTATTTCTAAATTTCTAGAAAAGTGATGCTCTTTGAAGATGACTTAGACCAGGGGTGTCAAACTGGCAGCCTGAGGGCTGGATGCGTCACATGCAGGCCACGCCCACCCCAGCTCCCTGAATGGGAAAAACATCACAAAACATCATGTGATGGCAACAAATATGACACCCATGTCCTAGACATTTCAATAAAATGAACCTCTGTTGATTTTTAATTAAGCCCTCGGGCAGTGATGCCTGATCCCTTGTTGTTGCAGCAGAAGTATAAGTACAGCACAGAAACAAAAGAAACACTTATGTACAGGTGATTATTCTCCAAACGCATCTTCTTCCATCACTTTTTATTTCCAGAATATATCACAGCTGGAAATGCCCTGAAAATGACTCAGTGAACTTTAGCTGTGGCATTTTAACAAGCCTAAATGATTTAAAGTTTGCACAGAGCTTGTTATTTGAATGGGCACAATTAGTACGAAGGGAGCATTGCTTGACTGCTCTGAGCTTGAATTCTTCTGGTCTGACCCATTAGTTGCTGAACTGTGCACAGACACTGCATTATTGCAGGCAGATAAGTGCATTCATTATTTTTAGTAATATCAGCAGAGAGACCACAAGAGGGGAGGCACTTGGCTAATGGTGTTCTCCTCCCCTCCTTTCCTCTGTAATTGTTATCTAAGTTCAACATTTTATTAAGGTTATGCACTCAGAGACAATGAAGAGATAATTAGTAATGTGCCCGCAATTAACATATAAGAGGATAAGATGAATCGTGATCATTCACACAGTTGTTATATTATGAGGCATTATAATAATTCTGTGATGCAAGATAAACTGAATATTACTTTCTTACTCCATATATTAGCCTAATTTTGTACTTAGGGAAATTCCATTCTTATTTGGTCCAACCAGATTTAGATAGTGATATCCAATAATTGTTTTCATAATTCTATCATAGGTAGACACCAAATGGTGGAATTTCTTGTTATCAGCTCAACTACAGGTAGTCCTTGACTTACCACAGTTCAATTACAACGGCGCTGGAAAAAAGTGACATGATCATGTTTCACATGACCATTGCAGCATCCACATGGTCTTGTGATCAAGATTCAGATGATTGGCAACTGACTCATATTTATGATGCAGTATGCCTGGACCGTACGATCTCCTTTTGCAACAATCTGGCAAGCAAAGTCAATGGGGAAGCCAGATTCACTTAACAACCATGTTAGTAACTTAATTATGGCAAGAAAGATCATAAAAATAGGGCAAAATTCACTTAACAACTGTCTTACTTAGCAACAGGAATTTTGGTCTCAATTGTGGTTGTTACAAAGACTACCTGTATTTAAATATGTTGTGTTCAAAAAATCTGAGGAGTAGGTAACAAAGCACCTACTTTGAATCTGGAAGGTCTTATGTCCAATCATCCATACCTCTTGGAAGAACATGAAGTTATTAGGCATGTTAAAATGCCACAGCTAAAGTTCACTGTGCCATTTTCAGGGCATTTCCTGCTGTGATATATTCTGGAAATAAAGGTTTATTTATTTTCTTCAATATTTGTATTAACAGGATTCATGTAATTTGCTAACTGCAATAAACAATCTTCTTGTTCTTGTTCTAAGTGATTCATTTTGGCATTTCATTCCTTGAAACATTCCTTTCAATAAATGACTTTAGATTCTTTCAATATCAAACTAACATTACTATATCAATTCTTTTTATCTATACATGCTGGATTCAAGATCTTTCAATGCACCATTGTTGCTACTTTGCTGTGCCTTTGTTTGTAGTCAATCTTCTTGCAGCAGCTAACTAGATCTACTGTTTCTTCAGCTTCTTTGTAGAGATGGCATTTGCTGTCTCTTTCTATCTTCTCAATTCTGGCTTTGTAAGCATTTGTTCTTAAGACTTAGTTTCATGCGGTGAGAATTATTATGGTTTGTCTCACAGTCAATCAGACATTTAGATTGGATTTGACATTATTATCCACGCACTGAGTCCTTCCAAAGGACTTGGGATAGTCAGATATTTATTATTATTCTTATTTTCCTATGTATCTCATACCCAATCTCATTCCTCTCTTATGATATTATGGGGCAAATTCTGTAGGAAATAATCAGACCATGCCACTAACTTTATGTACATAACTTTATTTTTTCACTATGATTTTGTGAGATTTGCATTTTGATAGACTCAGTGGGATAAAAACAGAAATTTAATTGAAATGCATAATTCATGGTGCAAAAGGCACAATTATACCCTGCAGTTTGACTAAAACTATGAAGTGCCATTTTATATATGTAGGTATAGGTAATTCCCAGCTAATTTTATTTTGATTTTTCAATCTATTTATACACATACACCATTTCACAAGGAAAATGGTCATTTGAAACAGTTGACCTAGTTGTTGTTTCAGAACAGCAAAACTTTCACAGGTCTCTGCATAGTGTATGTTTCCACTTTGATATATAAAGCAAAGGCAAATGGGTTACACAATGAATCGCTAATAAGACTCAATGAACTCAGTACAATACTGTCAGCAGAAATTTTGATCCAATCAAAAGTAAAGGGAATCCATATATGATACCCCTTACCACTCCATAAATATTAACTTTTTTTTGCAATTAGCTCCAGAGATCCTAAGATTATTTGCAAACCATGCAAAACACCGGTATCTATGTTCAGGGTTTTCAATGGACAGTTTCACAGAATCTGCCAATACTTTGATTTTCTGGTTGTTGTTGTTTCCTACTTAAAGTTCTGCTGCTTCAGGTAGAAGCAATTAAATCAGTGATAAGTGCTATCAAGCAAAAGCACCTATGTAAATTGTTAGTCTGGGTGATTACCCCAGCAGGTCCAGATTAACAGCTTGTTTTCTCAATATATGTGCATGAAAAATGAAGCATGCTTTATATTAGGCATATCCAACAGTATCGAAGGTCACTTTTTATAACATTTAATGCCTCAGTTAACCTAGTGTTAAATACTTCAGTGTTAGTTATATTTGTTTTGGCCCCTGGATAAATTCCAGCCAAATAGGAAGGTAATGATAGTACTGCCTTTGATTTATATTTCTAAAAACACTTAATCTAAATGCCTTGGTGAGAGATGGAATAACATATACCACACAATGAAGGTGTTCAATCTGTTATTATTTTTAAGATTGTATCAGCATTTATGTTTTCATTATAGGTCTTGTTTACTTGGAGTAATATTTTACATGTTAAGATTTCACTTGGGTTGAAAATATATGTATATGAGCAGGGGTGGGATTCTACTGGTTCTGTCCAGTTCTATAGAACCCCTTGTTAACTTTCTAAGCAGTTCGGAGAACCAGTAGTTAGAAGCAATCTCCTTTTGTTTTTTTCCACCCTTATTACATTCTTGCCAGAACGCCTAGACTTCCTGTCTCTGGAGCTTCTGAGGCTTGCCTTTCTTAAAGGGGAAGGGTTGTTTTAAGATTTTTACACTGTTGTTGGGAGGAAATACTTCCCTGGACAATCAGCACTTTGAAGAAATTATTAAATAATGAAGCAAAGCTTTTAGTGACAGGGAAACAAGATGAGTGACATTCAGCAAGGTTTCTTGGCTAGCTAGAAAGATTGACATTCAAACGTGAGTTTACATATCCTTTCTGAGTTTTGGTCTAAAACTGGTTTTTGGTGAAGGTTAATTCTGTTCTTGGTGACATTTAATCCTGTGCTTATTGATGGCACTGATTTTTTTTTACTGCCTTTCTGGGGGGTATGTGATCTTTCCTTAAATCTGGATGATTTCCTTAGGATATCTTGTGAGGTGCGGTGAGTCCAGCTGGTATCGTTAAGTGGTACAAATGGATCTAAGGATTGCTTTTCCTGGGTCTGCTTTTTCTGGAAAGCTTAAATGACCTCTCAGCTAAAGGGTTTCACTTTAGGAGCAAGAGATGGCTGCTTGATAGTTATCACTGCATTTTAACTACTTTCATTCCTCAAGGTGCTCTGGCACCCTGCCTGATTTGTAACTCTGGCTTGCAGGTATTTTTAATCTAATGGTTGGTATTTAGGGCAGCTTTTTGCAAGCAAAGAAGCTTTTTGTATTTTTGTACAGGTAATTCTTGACTTACAACAGTTCATTTAGTGACCATTCAAAGTTACAATGGCACTGAAAAAAGTGACTTATGACCATTTTTCACACTTTTGACCGTTGCAGCATCCCCACTGTCATGAGAGGCCAGGCGAGGAGAAGCACCCCTTGACATGAGTGATGTGGATTTGGCCATGCCCACCCAGTCACATGATCACCAAGCCACACCCACCAACTAAGCCATGGCCACAGAACCGGTTGTTAAAAAAACTGAATCCCACCCCTCTATATGAGGTATACAAAGCAATACTGTTCAATCCAAAAGGAAGGCTTTGTTCTTTAAATTCAACAAGTACATGAAGTAAAGATTATTACAACAAGCAAATGAAAAATATTCCATTCATGTAATTATGTTGTTGGATACAGGGGCTATTGGATATATTTGTTTGAAAAATGGCTATTTGGAAGGCGTTGTACTTACCATTCTTAAGTTAATTAGGAGAACGTCTTAGTAAATGTTATAGATGGTGTCCTACTATATGTGCTAACATGTGTATGTATTTGTCTACCCATCATCTATATGTCTAAATCTAATAAAAGCGGGATCTAAATTGAAATAATAAATCAGGTTAAGTGTGAAGATCTGTCTTGTAATTTCTCAAAATTGCAGAAAATTTTCTATATTCTATTCTCAGGCAGGTGAATCTTTTCTCTAGCTAGTATTTTCCATTTAGTGTATTGCTAAAAATGGTGGAGAGATTTTGTTTTATGTTACATCTTTTTGCAGCATGCTTGGTTGCCCTGAGTGCCTAATCTGAAAAGCTCAGTGAGAAAAAAAATATTTCCAACCCTTGGTATTTAATGGAAGAATTGGAATTTGGGGAGGCAACAAATTGCTGTATCTTAATAAAAAAAGATGCAAGATTCATAACCAAGTGTCTCCATTTTATTCATGAGAATTAAGAATAAAACAAATCCTTGTTTGAAAATCCTATAACAACCAGGCTGACACCAAGTAGATGGGACTTTCCTAGGACTCCCTGCCCAAAACTGGGTGAGTAGCCCATCAAGAATAACTAAAATGTGACCTGCCCTGAAGACAGTCTTGTCTTTCACCTTCCCCCTTAAAGATGAGATGAGTACAATAGTTTATCCATGCTATTGCCAGATGATTTTTGATTATCTGCAACCACATAGCACAGCTAAAACCACCCAGCCTAAATCTCTAAGCATCTTCTAGAGTGGGTGGTTCTGGCAGCTTGCACTTTGGTCAGTGCTGGGTGGAAAATGCTGAGGGAATCTCAGTTCAGCAACTTCTTGAACATAGTTTGAAATTACCTAAACTACAGCATCAAGGCAAATAAGATATGAACATTGCCAAAATTGTTAAATTGCTTCTCTAAGCAAATCAAAGTTATATATATAAGCTGGACAGATCTTAAAGGAGTTTCACTTTGATTAAAATTCCCTTTGCACTTGAGGCCTGTTGAATCCAATGTAATTTAAGAGTTTTCTTTTTAAAAAGCAGGCATCATGATTAAGCTTTATAGTTCACTAACATCTTTAAAAAGCTTATATAATTAGTATTTATTTGTTGAATAAACTTACTTTAATAAAATATTCTCATTGTATCAGATAACATTTCGATTAAGCTTTTTTTTTTTTAAGTATGGATGGTGTCTTATTAGGAAACAGACAAATCTGAATTTCCGTCCTTCTATTTAACTACAGGAAGATGTATTCTGTGCTTGTTGATGTCTTTTTTAAAAAAAATTAGCATTATATAGGGTAAATGATGGAAAAATGAAATGAAAGAAATGAAAAACAAAAAGAAAAGAAAAAGGAAGGAAGAAGAAACATATTATGCTACATTATGGTAGGAAATCATTTAGCCCAATTTTTAAATACATCATTAAAACTTGACCACACAGAATTATATTGATCCATTCTTTCTATTGTGTGGACAGAGATATGGCTGACACCAAAAGCAAAACACATATTGACAATCCAAGACAGTAAACTTAGGGTCACACACTCTACCAAACAAAAAGAGTGACATTTTTTAATCTTCATCCTCATTAGATCTGTAATCATTGATATAGTTCCAAATGTTGGTTCTACCATTCAAGAACACATACCTGTTTTTAACAGTACTGATTCTTGTAACACCATATCAACAAACTTTTAGATACTGTGTAAGACATGATCTTATTTTCTTTTGGGGCCTAAAAAAGCACTGCACTCAGGCTTATTTTGTGGGAGATCTTATTTTTTGATGTGCAGCAGGCAGTGAATTCAGGGCTGATAGGAGTGGGAGCAATGCTATCACCAGCCTTGCCCTCTGTCACACCATCTATTTCCCTGTGGCCTCAACACACCCAACTCTTGGCACACCCCAGCCTCTGCCCTCCCTGCCTAATGGCCCTGCTGCTAATAGGACACTGGAGCTCAGGTCTTGTTGTGCTGGTGAAGCTGCTTGTGGAAGAATGCCATGAGGCTCATCACGCTGGTAGAGCCCCCCTCGGAAGCATGCTGCATGGTGCATTATGCTGTTGCACACACAAGCAGCTCCACCAGCATAATGAGCCTTGTAGTGACCTTCCAAGAGTGGCTCCACCAGCACGATGAGCCTCACAGCTTTCCTCCAAAGAGTGGCTCCACCAGGATAATAAGCCTTGTGAAAATTGGGCTATGGCTTGTTTTCAGGGTAGGTGATATTTTTGGGGAAACACGGTACTAAAACAAAACAGGGAAATTGTGGGAGAAGACTAAACAATATGATCAACTTTGGAAGACTGACAACAACCTGTCCTTTTAAAATCTTGTCTGGAGTGTCCATTAATATAAAAACAACCTTTGAATTAGTCTCACTTTAAAATTACAGTAATATGTTTCAAGATCCTTGTACTTCAGAATCAAAACATATAACAGGCACCAAGACACAGTTTGCATTCAGTGATCTAAAAAATAAACAAATGTTAATCTGCTAATCTTTTTATTAAACCATAGAACAATATATTTTTCAAATAGTATTTTTGTGTTGAAATCTAAGAACTAAAGAGCTTACTATTTGTCTTTGATTTATGAAGATGGAAAGATCAAAATTGGCAATGTATGCATTGGATAGGTAAATATTTTGAATTTTTTTCTCCCTTGTACTTGTTTTGTTCACTTGAGATAATTAAAAAAAACATTTCTCATTGGAGTTTCACTGTTTCACTGAGCTCATTTTAAGAAAGAGGAAGGAAAATATACACCTGAACATACACAATCTAAACCAGGGCTGTCAAACTCCACCCCACAGGCCGGATGCATCACGCCTGGGTAAAAAAGCCCCGATACATCACGTGATGCTGCCGTGATGATGTGAGTTTGACACCCCTGATTTAAACTAATCATGAATACATCTTTGTTGAGTCTCTGCAATATATATTCCCATAATAAAGCTTAACTTTTAATCACAAAGCCCATTTTTGAACTCTTTGTTTGAGATCATTTTTTAAAAATCATTTTTATGAACAGTGATAACATTTTTTTCATTCTCATCCTAACAAGAAAAACTAATTTTCAACAAAGTTAATCCTTGGAAATCTATGCACTGTATTTAATATTCCTTTTTTAATTAAAATATATATTTAAACATTTGAGACCATTTATTATGATTTAGGATATGGAAAGCAGTGAATGGTCAGAAAAAACAAGCAATAAATTGTTTGCATTATCAGAGGCTCAACAGCTTATTATAAATTCCTTTCCCATATAACCACATTGTTAAAAAGATTAAGTTCCATGCTGTAATTGGGATTCACTTCAACATCAAACAAATTTCATTCTTCAAGTGTCATTAATGTTCTTGTCCCTTAAAACATGAATACATTCTCATCCCCTTTCTCCACTTTATTTGTACTTCAGAAATAAATTACTACACTTAAGATTAGAATTATGGCCATCCATGACAATGTGTATTTCATATATGGAATTTTCATGATATCATCACAGTACATCACAAACATTTAAGGTGAAAAAAGTCTAAAAACCTTTCAAATTTGTTGGATGACATCCCAAAGCAACAAAAATTAAGGAAGAATAAATTAATCTTAATTTCTGACAGTTATTGTAATCCCTTGCCTCCTCTGGCATTTAGTTAGGCTTCTTAGCACAGCAATCATCTAAAACTGTAGAAGTACTATCAAATACTTTTTGGTAACTAAGAGAAAAAAATAGTATACCTAACATTTTATTTTCATAGCTGGCTAAAATTTAATTATCTCAGTATCATACATGGCCCCTTGTCATTTAATAAAGTTTATTACATGAGACTAAAAACTCCAGTGAGTTCCATATTATTCCTGTAGGCAGTTTTGTTTGCAAACATCTAACAGTAGGCAGATATTTTAAAAGATTATTGACACTGTAATTCTATGAGGATCACATACCCTAGTATAATGACATTTAAGAGGTATAAGAAATATACAACTGAAAGAATATACATATTGTAAAGGATGGTGTATACTTTATTTACTTTAATGGGTATCATTTTTCTGCCAATGGCTAGAAATACACCAGTTTTTAGAATAGAACATCATAGAAGGCAGGGGTGGGATTCAACTGGTGTTACTACCAGTTTGGTGAGAGTGCATATTGCGCTGCATGTGCGTATACAACATTTGCAAAAAAACATCAGCTGTGGCGCCCGGCAGCTGACAAATGTTGTGCATGAATATGCAGCATTTGAAATTCCTCTTCTTTCCTGCTTTTTCAACCTCAGCTATGCTGCACAAAGCAGCTGAGGTTGAAAAAGCAGGAAATAAAGGACAGCCAAGAGCCCAGGTGGGCAGGTGGGCCAAACAGATGACCAGAAGGTCATCGCACCGAACCGGTTCAGTGTCAGCTATAGAACTGGACTTAACTGGTAGCATCCCACCCCTGATATAAGGGAATAGATATGCTCAGAAGCCATTTCTTTCATAACAGGAAGAATGTTCAAGAGCACCATTATAACAGTCATGACTTTAAATAAAACTGAAAGATGTCTACTGTATGATTATGGAATTGAAGTGGAAAGTAACTCATTGTGCTGACTCAGAAGCTTGCATTCCACCATCAGCCAGAAAAGTAAAAATATTTGAAACAGGCAGCTAATCTGAGAAAGCACTATTTCTAAGGTTATCCAATCTCTGTGTACAAGGCAAAGAACACCACCATGAAAAAAGGCATTACATGAATTTTCCTTACATAAAATGTAGATTTTAAAACACAAGCTGCTCCATCAAAGCTGAGCACCTTCTCGAACACAGAAGCGATAATGCATTGAAATGCTTTAACATTTTAACTAATATTTTTTCATATACTCCCTTCCCTTATTACTCAGTGAAAGTAGATGACATCATGGAAGAAATGTTCATAGAATTTCCATCAAACTACATTTGGTTTTAACAACTACCTGAGGTTGGGTTGATAACGGACCTCCTTGAGAATCCCTTTGGAAGACTTTTGATCTGGCATGTTCTTTTATACAGTTGTAGAATGATAAGTGTATGGCTTAGAAATTATTTAATCCAATATCAAATGCCCAGTTAGGAATCTACTATTGCAATGTCTCTGACAGATGGCCATCTAATTGTTTGTTCAATAACTTGCAGACGATGCATTCTGTGCACTGTTGAACATCTCTTATTGTTAGGAAATTTTTCTTCCAGACCACTAAAATCTATTTTCTGGTAATTGAAACGTGTTGTTTCTTGTTTTAGGTTTTGGAAGAATAATTGTGTATCATATGCCACATGACAGCTCTTCAGATATTTTGTAATTGCTATCATGTCTTCTATTGTTTCTCCACTGCATATAGACCTACACCCCACGTCACATGATAGACTGCTGTTCCTGCAATAGAATTTTGCTTTCTCATCTTCATTTTGCATGTGGAGGTTATTTCAGTAATTCATAGCATAAATTTGGGGTTTTACAAGATACAGAGGAAGGGGAAGAGAGTAGGAAGGAAGGAGCAATCTAGGGAATTCTACACATAAACACAATATAAGGGAGTGGGAGGAAGAATCTATTCTACCAACAGTGTCCATTCAACTGGCAGGCATCATTGTGTATATCACAATGTATTTTATTTAATGTTGGCTTTACCAACAATGGTACTGTTTAAATATTTTATCAGGTCTTAACTTGTCAATTCTGCAAAGTTAAATAAATAATACAAAGAATATTTTCCACTGGCCTTTACCCTTTGTCTGTAGTGAATTGCACTAAACTCTGTCTTTCAAATATTGGCTTCTTGTTCAAATTCATAAAGACTACAGGATACCTACTGTGGTAGACTGCAGAATTTGAAGTTCAATTCATAATTCACCCCAGGAATATAATTTTAAAATGAATGCAGGAAGCAAAGAGAAGGAACTATTTAAAAATATTAATGTTATAATAAACTTGACATTTTTACTATTAATTGTTTAGTTCTGTTTCCCATTGACAATAAAACCTTAGTGCAATTATTTGCCCATATGGGGTCATGTCCACATGGAAAAGGGTTCATTATATTATACTGCAGCATCTTATTCTGAAATTTCATCTCTTATGGGAATCTGAGAAAAACTTTAAAAAGAAATAAAACATCTTTTTCATTTATTACTACTACTTTTTCCCCAGCTGTACTCAGTCTTGATACTGACAGATAAACAGAGTTCATTTGGCCTCAAATGAAGCATAAGCTGGCCTCTCATTGTGACAGTACAAAATCAACCATTATCTGCTCTGCAGAAAGTTCATATACTCCATATTTTTCAGGTGTCAGGTACTTTCTTTGCAAGATAGGTATCATTCATTGAATTATACCTAGTGGAAATAAAAGGTATTTCTTTATATCATTTCTGATTCCATATAATTAATTCCCACAGCTTCTCTCTGCATTTCTTTTTATTTCTACATAGCATATTCCCTTGGCAGGGTGAAACAATGCAGTATACGTATGAAAACCTGACAGAATACCTAGAATATCACTATTTTTTCCACCCTCTGTAATTTTATATACCAAGAAATATCCCTGAATGTATGCAGTGTTTTCAAGGTCTTAAATCTTTACAGGTATGAAGAAGTTTCCAGACCACAGTAGTTGTTCTACATTTTTGCTGGTGACACAGAAACTGTTTCTAAACTTTGTCCTGAACAATATTATCCACAGCATCAGATATTATTACTAGTTCTGCTATATGAGAAATTATTTTTAGTGATAACTTTTTGCTCTGCAAGAAAAAAAACCACTTTTGTGAAACAAAAAGAAAAATAATGCACACATATGCAAAAATACACATGTGTTTATTATTTTCTATATAATGAAATATGAGAACATTATAACACAAAATGCAAAACAAGAAACATTTATGGGATTTTATGTCAGTAAAAGGAAAAAGAACTATAGTGTAAATGAGTTGGTAAGTACTCAGAAGTAATTCAAAATCTAATTTTGGTCTCATTATTGACCCTATGTAAAAAGAATGCTCCCAATATGCTTCCAGATGCAACTCAAAGTGCTAGTTGTCACTGATAAAGACTGTGATGGCATAGGTCTGGATTGTTTGAGGGACTGCCTCCAATTGTTTCTACTGTCCAACCAGATAGAATATCCAACTAAGCCTTTCTTTCACACTATATCACATGAGATTAGTTTGACAAACCTTGCTGTCTTGGTTCTTAAGATGAAGCTCTTTTCCCAGGCATGCATGTCAGGAAGTTCATGAGGCCTAACATGTATGACTGATTGGCAGGGATGGGATTCTACCAATTCTGTCTGGTTCTATAGAACCCTTTGTTAACTTTCTAAGCAGTTAGTTAGAAGCAATCTCCTTTCGTTTTTTTCCCACCTTTATTACATTCTTGCCAGTAGCGTCTAGACTTCCTGTCTCTGGAGCTTCTGAGGTTTGCCTTTCTTAAAGGGGAAGGGTTGTTTTAAGATTTTTACACTGTCGTTGGGAAATACTTCCCTGGACAATCAGCACTTTGAAGAAATTATTGAATAATGAAGCAAAGCTTTTAGTGACAGAGAAACAAGATGAGTGACATTCAGCAAGGCTTCTTGGCTAGCTAGAAAGATTGACATTCAAACGTGAGTTTACATACCCTTTCTGAGTTTTGGTCTAAAATTGGTGTTTGGTGTAGGTTAATTCTGTGCTTGGTGATATTTAATCCTGTGTTTACACCAACCGCCCTGTACGATCTCACAGACAGGGGCTCCTTGGGGTCCCGTCAGCCGGACAGTGCCGGCTGGCAGTCCCCCGACGACGGGCCTACTCTGTTGCGGCCCCGGACCTCTGGAATCAACTTCCCCTGGAGCTTCGCCTGGCCCCTGACCTCCACACTTTCCGTCGCGACCTGAAGACCTGGTTGTTTAACCAATCCGGGCTGTGACCCTGGGGTGGGGTGGTTTTTTAGAGTTTTAATCATGTAATTTTAGTGTTAATTCGGCTTGATTGTTTAATTTGGTTTTATCTAATTTATTGTTGTGTGATTTTATTTTGTAAGCCGAGTCCTTTTGGAGAGGGGGCGGCATATAAGTCGAATTAATAAATAAATAAATAATAAATATTGATGGGATAATTTTCCCCATTCAGCTTCAACAAGCAACAGCTACTATTGTTATTTAATTATTTGTATTGTGTTTGAATTTTTCCTGCCTCATGGTTTCTTTTTCTATCTGGGGAGGGGGGTCTTCCTTCACTGCTTTAGTACTATCTGGCACTGTCCTTTTGGGATATACTTCCAAGAGGCATGATGGAAGCTTGGCACTGACTTTTTTTAACTGCCTTTCTGAGGGGCATGTGACCTTTCCTTAAATCTGGATGATTTCCTTAGGATATCTTGTGAGGTGAGTGAGACCAGCTGGTATCTTTAAGTGGTGCAAATGGATCTAAGGATTGCTTTTCCTGGGTGTGCTTTTTCTGGAGAGCTTAAATGATCTCTCTGCTATAGGGTTTCACTTTAGGAGCAAGAGATGGCGGCTTGATAGTTATCACTGCATTTTAGCTATTTTCATTCCTCAAGGTGCTCTGGCACCCTGCCTGATTTGTAACTCTGGCTTGCAGGTATTTTTAATCTAATGATTGGTATTTAGGGCAGCTTTTTGCAAGCAAAGAAGCTTTTTGTATTTTTGTACAGGTAATTCTTGACTTACAACAGTTCATTTAGTGACCATTCAAAGTTACAATGGCACTGAAAAAAGTGACTTATGACCATTTTTCACACTTATGACTGTTGCAGCATCCCCACTGTCATGAAAGGCCAGGCGAGGAGAAGCGCCCCTTGACATGAGTGATGTTGATTTGGCCATGCCCACCCAGTCACATGACCACCAAGCCACACCCACCAACTAAGCCATGCCCACAGAACCAGTTGTTAAAAAAACTGAATCCCACCCCTGCTGATTGGTTATCCTCAGCTGCCATTTTATGCTTTGGGATTTTGGATAATTACTGCTTGTTTACTACTTCACTATTGTTACTAAATTGACATTTTAAACTTCTGTTAGATAACCAGAAATGGATGACCATATGAATCCAATTAAATAAATAAATACTCTACATTTCCACTTATCATAACAACTGCTTTGATTTAGAGGATCACTATGAGATTTAGTTGTCCTTTCATGTACATACATGGATTAATCTTGAGAATTACATACATACAATATCATATTTTCTGTTTAAATTAAAAAGAAGTAAAATTAGGTCCAGCCAGGAGTAACAAATAATTTTTGATGGGATCCTGGTGAATGAGACTTTGAAAAGGCTTTTTGTTCTTTCATAAACATGAATAAGTTCATTCAGAGGGACAATTAATATTTTTTATTTTAAAAATGAAATAAAATTGCACCACTTAGGAACAGTAGAGATTTTTCAAAGAAAAACTCACCTCAATGAATAAGACTAAGCGTTACTGATAAATTTTGAGGTTATCTTTGTTTCTGTCCTCGATTGTTCTGTAAGTATGAAAAATTACAGTTTGAAAACAATATGGCCTACTATTGTCAAAATTTGATGAAAACCTAAAAGTGTCATAATTTATTATTTAAAAAATGAATGTGACATGTAAAGCATTATGAACCTTATCAAGATGCAGCGTAAATGGTAAATTGCCACATTATTTGTGTTGCATGTAGAAGAATAATGCCCTTATGACATTATATATGGTTCTGTTCCAATCTATTCAAATAAGACAGAAGAGAAATATAGGCAAGGAGCAATCTACTGATTCATAGATCCTCAATCAATAAATACTCTGAAATGCATGGAATCCAGAAAGCTTCAGAGGGAAGACATGTTTCTTCCTTTCCTTAATCACTTAAAAATATTACTTATTTAGTCTGAGAAAAAGATTTCTAGTTAATAGCAATACCACTTAGACTTATATATTGCTTCACAGTGGTTTACAGCCTCTCTAAGCAGTTTACAGAGTCAGCATATTGTTCCCAACACCTTCATTATTTTCTTGCCTGCAGTCTGTACCAACTTCATACACCTAGTGTCTGCATCAGTTTCATTCCTTAACTTTACTGCAATTCATAGATTACATTTGCAACAGAATATTATATTTAAAAAGTAAAAATAAGATCTAAATGCATGCCCAATGTTACAATTGTTTGGTTTCATAAATACAGTACAGCAGTATTATATGATAGTATTATACATTGTATTGGCTAATGGATTCCATTTCTTCCTTTTTCTGACAAACTTTATGACACTTAAAAACCACTTCAGAAAGCCAAGTTGCCCAAGAGAAGAAAATCTAAGCATTCAGGGTAGGAAGCGCAGAGTCAGATATCCAAATAAATAAAAATATAATTTCCTGCCCAGATTTAGCCTATTCACTTCTTTCAGTAAGTTCAAGGGAACACATTGAATGACGACAAAGCAAAATAAATATTCTGTGTTTATTTTTCTTTATTCTTTATGTCCTGTTTTTGGAAGTTATCTTCTCCTAAAATTGGGAATGAATCTCTTGTTTGATATTGTACATACAGCTATAATCCCTATTGTGCTGCAGAAATTTTATTCAAACACGTGAGAAAGCAAGAGATCAAAGCTCAGGAAACCACTTTGATTCCCTCTCCCTTTTTTCTCTCATTGCTCCATTTTCCTCAGCAGGCTGTTTGTCTTCAAAGTGAAAAAAGAAGCCCAGAGTTTCCTGCAGTCTCTTACAACACTCAAGAAGAGTTTCCTGTATTAGATGTTGTTTGCTTTCTTTCCTGTAACTCTGGAAAATGGCCAGAAAGGAGGAAGAGTTGCATTTTCCTTCTATGTACAAATTTAAAATGTTTTTTTCCTCATTTCAAATAATACAGCAAATAAAGATGCCACTAATAGGGAGATTACAATTCCATTGTCAGCCAAATATACAAATTATATGCACTGTAAGGATAAGAATATAATTTGCTTAGGTTATCATTAATATTTGTATTGTTTTTTCAGGAATACAAAAGGTGAAGAAGTCAAGGAAAAAAATAGTGAACAGCACAATTTTTTTGACATATTTATTTATTTTTAAAATGTATAGACTGCCCATCATGCCTAGGTAACTCTGGTAGCTTACCATTATAAAAGATAAAAATCCCATTACATTTGAGGGCTCAGAACCTAGGCACATTATTTCCCTGGATTTTTCCAAAGGAAATAGATATTCTCAAAGAATTTATCAACAGGACTTCCTCATAGTGTTCATAAGCCTTGGTGAGTGTTCATAAGCCTTATGAGCCTTGGTGGCTCAGGCTGTTAAATGCCTGCTCTTAAGATCCAGCTGTCTACAATTACTGTAGGCTCGAATCCCACCAGGCTCAAGGTTGACTCAGCCTTCCATCCTCTCGGGGTAGGTAAATTGAGGACCCAAGATTGTTGGGGTCAATTAGCTGACCTTGTAAAAATGCCGCTTAGTAATAAGCAGGCATATACAATGGAATGAAGGCTATTGCTGAGCACACTGGGTTGTATCCCAAAAATTGTAAGCCGCCCTGAGTCTTCGGAGAAGGGCGGCATATAAATGTAATTAAAAATAAAAATAAAAAATAAATAAATAAAATAAATAAATAAGTAACATTGCCACTGAGAAACTCCAGTAGCAGAAATTCCTTTAGGATAACTTTTGTTGGAATTTAATTAAAGTATGTGAAACCAGGGTGGCCAGGCATCCATGAAGAAAGATGTAATTATACAATGAAAGACTGGGGGTTCACATATAGCTCTTTCCCATCTAATCACTAAACATACTTGAATGTTACTTATTAAATGTATGGCAAAAAAAGACCAAATATACAACAAAGCACACCCAATTAATTTTGTTTAGTGCATGTCTTTTTTTATTGTATGCTTGGTTTTTCCTTCCCCTTTCATTCCACTACTTCACTATAAATAATAACAATCAATAGCTCGGTTAGAAGAATAATTTGGGGGTTCTGCAAACCTGGGTTGTGCAAGAACAAGTCAAAAATGAAATCCAAACATAATGTGAGAAATGAGATCTTTTTATTCCCAAAAGCAAAGAGATGTATTTTTGGGGGGTAGACTAGAGAGAAAAGTGGTCCAGAGACTTGGTTTTATAGGGGGACTAGTGTGGACTTGGGAGGCATGTTTTATGTACGTGCTAGTTTAGTGGGTGACTCTGTCAAAAGTTTAAATATGCAGATTGAGGTGCTGCTGCCCTGGATTTTAATCTTGAGGGGTATCAAATCCAGAAAGGAAGATTGCCCCTAGGAATGGGGGCCGTGGCCAGGGGGGCCTTTGCCCAGGTCCGGCTGGTTCGCCAGCTTCACCCATTTCTGGACCGAGATGCCCTGTGTACAGTCACTCATGCCCTTGTTACCTCCCGACTCGACTACTGCAACGCTCTCTATTTAGGACTGCCCTTGCATATTATCTGGAGACTGCAGCTGGTGCAGAATGCGGCCGCGCAGGTGGTGATGGGAGTTTCCCAATTCTCCCATATTACCCCCCTCCTGCGCAACCTGCATTGGTTGCCGGTTGCACTCCAGGTGAGATTCAAGGTCCTAGTTTTAACATTCAAAGTCCTACACGACATGGGTCCGGGATATTCACGGGAGCGACTCTGGCCAATATTGAGTGCCAACTGCCCTGTACGAGCACACAGGCAGGGACTTCTCGGGGTTCCGTCAGCAAGTCAATGTTGGCTGGCCATCCCCCAGGGACAAGCCTACTCTGTGGCAGTTCCCGCCCTATGGAACCAGCTACCCCTGGGACTCCGTCTGGCCCCTGACCTCCGCATCTTCCACCACGACTTGAAGACCTGGTTATTTGACCAAGCCGGGCTGTGATAACCTTCTGGGGGGGGGAGGGATTTTTAAATCAATTTTAACAATGGACAAATATTGGGCTTGATTTTGTTTAATTCTCTTTTAACTAATTAATGTTGATGTTTGATTTTAGTTGTGAGCTGCCCCAAGTCTTCGGAGATGGGGCAGCATACAAGTCCAATAAATAAATAAATAAATAAATAAACAAACAAAAAAACAAACAAATAAATAATGAGGGGATCTGGCATCTTCCATTAATTGGAAAGAATTCCTGCCTCCTGATGGAGGAGTGAGATGGCAAAGGAAGGGGCAGATCAGAGAACTTTTAACTTCCAACAACTCAAGCATTCTGATGTTTCCTTGATTACCCATATTCCAATCTGAAAATCCCAATAGGAGAAGTTATCTCAAGAGCCACGGCCATCTGCCATTGGAGAAACAATTGTACACATGCTTCTTTATCCTGCTTGTTGCTAAAAAAATCAATACCATTATATGCCATTTGTACAAATGTCTTTGAAAGAAATATTTTATTTCATCAAACTGAATAATAACTAATGAAACACAATGTTATTCCCCATTCTGGTCCTAGAAAACATTGTCATGAATAAAGAATAATGAAATTTCAAATGGAACTCACTTCAAAAGTTACCTAGAAGAAATACTAATTCATAGTTTAAATAAATCCATTTTTTCTTTTTCTTTATTCAATTTACCATATTGTTATGGCACTTTCATGGGTAATCTGGTCTTGCCATTTGGTAAAAAGCTATTCCAGCCAGCAGAAAGTGGTAATCTCTGCACAGTAGTGAAGTATTATAGGGAAGAGAGTTGTGTAATATTGCTGCAAACTTTAAGATAATTTGAAGGCAGTGCCCATCACTCATGGTGAAGTTGGAACCACTATAGCCATCTCTTCATTCAGAAGGATGAGGCATCTTGTTCTTCAGTGCAGGCAGCAATATGTCTAGGGTTGAAATAGTCTTTGTAGTCTTTGAACTAAAGATTGCACATCTCTAGATCTTTACTGTAACCCTCATACTAGGGTTGCTGGGAACATACAACTTTTTCAACTATTATGAGGTGGAAAACACCTCAGATTTACAATGTATACCTAAAATACAGGTGCCATATTTAAAAGAAAATGCACACATGTTTGTGAAGTAACCAGTAATGTTTGTGACCCATTTTTAACCCTGCCCCCCAAAAAGTATTATAGGTGGCATTTAAGATTTTCCAGTCCTGTTTTAAATCACAGATTACTAACTTGTTAAACTACAATGTTCAGTTTCCAGAGTGAACAGAAGCCACTGTGGAAGTTGATGTTGTAGTTGTCAGCATTCCGGAAAAACCCAACTCCAACCAAAAACTCTGAGATAGGCATTTTCTCAAAAGTTCCTTTTATTAGAGTAGATATACTGACACATCTGGGGGAAACCTGAATCTGAGAGTTCCAGGTAATTTAATTCCAAAAGACAAACCAAACCCTTGCACTCATCAGTCCATCACATGGCCCAATCACGTTCCATCCCAACCGGAGATATCTCTTCAATTACGCCTCTTCCAGGTGCAGGAACAACATGACCTTGACTAACAAGAAGAATGCTATTATGTCTAACTACCTACACTCTACTAAATCCCCCCTCCCAAATTACCAAGCTCAAAAATGTGGCAGCGTGGAAGCTTTTGGTTCTAATATGGCTTCCAAAGCTGACAACAGTACAACACCTGGAGAGGTAACTGTGCTTTATCATAGTAAACAGTCTAAAACTGGACTTTATACATGATAATGTAGTCTGTTTAGCAATCACAGTTTTGTGGATTACTGTTTAATTTTGGTTTCATTTAATTTGCCCTTTGTTAATTACCATAAAAGTGGCAACATTTAGGAGATTAATCAGTAACGTAATTAATGTTGAAAAACATTTTGAATGATAAGAATGAGCAAGGTATCTTTGTATGTAATTATCTACAAATAATCATACTAGTCAATTATTGCATATGTTCAATATTTAATCTGCAATAAGATTGCATGCTTATTTATTTGTTTGTTTAATTAAAATATTAAAGTAACCATCTATCTTATGGGTGCCTCTCAACCAACAATTAAACCAACATCAAAAATAAACAACATAATGCATACATCCATAATGAACCCATTTGTCTAATTCAAACTTTACATATGGAAAATCTAAAGAAACTTGTAAATGTCTTATTATCTGTTTTCATTCCACAATAAATTACAGAGGTGTTGAATAAAAATTACTTCATCTAAATTTTATTTATTTTTATTTTTTTAAAATTTCTATTCATATTTATATCCCGCCCTTCTCCGGAGACTCAGGGCGGCTTACAGTTTTTGGGATACAACCCAATGCGCTCAGCAATAGCCTTCATTCCATTGTATATGCCTGCTTATTATTACTAAGCGGCATTTTTACAAAGTCAGCTTATTGCCCCCAACAATCTTGGGTCCTCACTTTACCTACCCCAAGAGGATGGAAGGCTGAGTCAACCTTGAGCCTGGTGGGATTCGAGCCTGCAATAATTACAGGCAGCTGGAGCTAAGTGCTAGGCTATTAACAGCCTGCACCACCAAGGCCCTTCTAAAGATAAAACCATTGACAAAATTAGATCTTCAGGTCACTGAGTATTATAGCATTCAATTATTTTTTGCCATTTACAATGTTTTTTTCAAAAACATTCCAGCTTTTTCTGAAATACTTGTTATTAATTTCACTTCCCACCATTCAGCAATCATATACAAAGCCTTAAAGCACAAATAAGAACAACTCAAACATTTATGGGATATTTCTATAGGAAGTAATTACCCTGCATGATAAAAAGCTAAATCATTAGAAACTTAAAAGGTGATTTCAAGATTGGCATGCTCTTAGTTATTTAGAATTTCCAGATGGAAACTTATTATTAATCACTTTAATAATAAACTCAAGTGGTAAGCGACAATAAAATAGTATAGTAGTATTAGCAGGAATAGGATAGCACCAGCAGACACAACCTTCCCCTATATATAAATTAGAATGCCAAATGAGGGGGAGGCAGTTTTGGAGGACTATAATGTAATAGGGTTAACTAGACAAGAGTATTAGAGTTGGCAATTTATAATGCTGAAATGAAATCTAATCATATTTAAGATTTTATTACGCATCATATATTTAAAGTACAAAATCCCAGTCTTATGATTTGAAATATGCATATTTATTTATTTATTTATTTATTTATTTATTTATTTATTTTGTCAAGAGATTATAATATAATAGGTATAAGTATAAACATAGTTATGAATACATGAAATGGATACATATAAGAAAAATAAAAAGGAACAATAGGACAGGGACAGTAGGCACGTTGGTGCACTTATGCATGCCCCCTCTTTGATCCTAATTATATTCTTGGAGTTCCAATAGAAAAGAATATATGTAGCTCAGGTTTAAACCATGCACTCCTTGGTGTTCTCTAAGCTTGGATCCTTGCTTTCAGATGTTTCATTACTCAACTAGGTACCATCATTCTGAGTGAACATGGTGCTTTTTTTCTGTTTATATACAGTAAGTTTGTTTTTATTCTTTGGAGTTGGATTCTTGGAGTTTTTGTCATGCATTCTTGCTATCATCCTAGAATATCTACATTCAAGCCCTAGAAACAATGAAAATGACTCTAACAAGGCAGAGAAAACTTGTATTATTATTATTTTTTCACAGAAAAAAACTTCAGGACCAAAAAATAATTGGAACTAAAAACAAGGACCAAGTAATACCAGACCATTTCAATCTTCTAGGACATTTCATTACAAATCTCAAAGTAGCCACTTTAAAAAATATAAAAATTCACCAGCACAATTGAGCAAGAGATTCCTGAAATTACATGTATGAAAAGGTTTTAAGCTATCTCTGTAAGTATCAGCAAACCTAATATTTTTTTTAACACATTATAACTTGTCCTTGTAACATATATCTGAATTATCACCTGGTCTTCTATTTTCACCTCATCCAAATTTAAATCCTACAACAGTCTAGTCACTCCCTTACATCTGATGAAGTGAGCTGCAGGTCATGAAAAATATGCTTTTTATTAAAATGTGTGAATCTGAAAAGGTGCTACCAGACTGCTTCTCAGTTTTGGCTTCTGTAAACCAATATCCCTTTTCTTAAATACATTTGGGAAAAAACAAGGGCAATTAAAAGAACAAATACTAATCTTAAATTAAATAAAATTAAATTAACCACTAACCCATACATTTCTGATTGTTTCATTTGAAAATCATCATAAATCAGCTTTGAAAATAAGACCAGGACATTATAGGATTTAAAAATTAAATCTAGTAAAGTAGAGATAATGAGGCAGTTTCACAATATTGTAACAATAGGACTTAAAAACAATAAGGAGATAATTTGAGAAGTGTTTTGTAGAAAACAGACATTGGCAAACCAGAAATAGAAGGTATGTGCAAGGGAACCTTTACCTTTATGTGTGTGTGTGTGTGTGTGTGTGTGTGTATAAAACAGGTATAGAGCACAATGTAGTCTCATTTTTATTAATGATAGCAATGCAGGAATAATAATAGCACCCATCACACTTGTTGATGTCTGCCAACTTATTCCCATTTTTCCCACTGAATAAAAATTAGGAGTTCTTTAGGGCCCATTTGTCAGTCTGGCTCCCATTTGTCCCAGTCTGGTTCTACCACTGAATTAGAAGCCCTTTATTTTTTTCTCACTGAAAACAATGAAGACTATTGAGTTAGGCACTTGCCTAGAAAAACAATTTTAAGAGAAATCATGTAATTAAACTGCCAAACTTAATATATGAAGTTTTTTCTTGCTGGTCAAGAGATGGCCACAATTTTGGGGGGGGTTAAGACTGATCAGATTTGTATAAACAGGATGGAAAATAGGCTGCCACCATATGATATGTAACTTAAATTAAATTATTACAGGTAAGTGGCGTTTTAAATTTTTCCCAACTCTAATTCAATAAAATCATTGACCATATTTATGATTTGGGGAGGTAGAAAGGTTTATTAACATTCGCATAAATCAATAAATAATCCTAGTAACAATGTGTACTAACGCAATATTCAATTTTGGTCTCCAATATGTTAGACTAATCTCATTCAGTTTGATTCAGATGGTGCCCTGATTCACTCATGACCCATATTGTCTGCTTTTTAGCAAATAAGTCAGTGAAAAGGAACATCACTGATTTTTTTAAAAAAAACTTCTACAGTTTGTCCAAGGATTGTATATATAGTCACAATATAGAATGGCTTCCTACATTTTAGGTATTTTCAATTCAATCAGAATACAGCTGGAAGGGACCTTGGAGGTCTTCTAGTCTAACCCCTGTATAAGAGATCCTATACAATTTGAGATAATTGGCTGTCCAGTCTCTTCCTAAATGCCTCCAATTATGAAGCACCCACAACCTCTGAAGGCAAGCTGTTCCACTAATTGTTCTCACTGTTTCTCATTGATTGCATTTTGTTGTTCTCTCCTTGATTAGTTTCCATCCATTGTTTCTTGTCTTGCTTTCTGGTGCTTTGGAAAATAAGTTGAGCCTCTTAACCACTGTTATGTGAAGCCTCATATTATATCCCTTTAAAGTTATTGTTATGTATGCAGAGTTTGAATATGATTGGTTGTTCTTGTAAGTGTTTGAAATCATTGGTTCAAAAGTGGGGGAAAACCCTGCACTCTGATTGGCTGTCAGCCGAGGGAGCCGGCTATATATAGCTGCCTCGGCTAAGCCAATTGGGTCCGTTCTGAGCTGAAGTCACAATAAACTTTGAGTTGAAGCACTCCGCGTCCTGCCTCTCTATGCGAACTTAACAGTTATGTCTCAACAGTCTTAATCTTTTAATAGTTATTACATCAGTAACTCTTTGGCTTGCCATTCATTAATACACAGCTGTATTCATTTAATGGATAAACATTTTTTTAATTTTAACTTTTTAAAGTATCTTATATCTTCTTCTTGCATTCTAATATTATCCTTACACTCTTTTTTTTGTAAAATTTGCTTAGCAATATTTTAACCTTTGTTTCTCTTGAGTCTGTAACTGTTGTCATGTTCATCTTAGTATCTTATAAAATATGTATTATTATTTGCATTTCTTCCAAAGGACTGTGGATGGCTTACAATATCCAAATATACAATTGTGAATATGAAACAACATTTGGCAGCCCCACAGACAATTAAAAACAACCATAACAATAAAAACACAACAGGGGTTCTACAGAAACACTAGCTGCAGGCCTGGGAATATGATGATAATAATTCCACAAAGAGCTAGAAAATTACAGGTTCCTCAGTGGGACAGAAATAATGTACTTGTGTTGAAATGAATGTAAATACAATTCCCTTCAGATCTTTTGATTCAATTCAAGCAAATCAGGAATCTGAAGAAACAAGTGAATTCATAGTATGTGACTCATATGTTTTATACTGAAGAAACTTCCAGTCATTTCACTTAAGATGCACAGTGAAAGGGACAGAGGGAGAGAAGGGAGGGAGGGAGGGAGGGAAGGAGGGAGGAAAGAAATAGGGTCAATTAGGTGGTGAGCATGCTTTCAAAACTTAAAGTGGAAAGCCCTTCTGTTATGTCTGCTTTCATAATGCTCTACAGCACATTCTCCCACTCCATCATTACAACTCTCAGATCCAGACTTTGCAAGTTTGTGTGTTTTTAATAAATACATTACAGACACAGGGGACCCAATCCAGACAAAAAATAATGACTAATTCCTCCCTTTCAGAACTCCATATTCAGAATATATCTGTATACAAAGTAGGAAATACCAACTGTAGATATCTAGGTGTGGGGAAATAAAGCTTGCATTGTTTCAATTAAACTCGCTTGGAAAACAAAGTGTTATTGTTAGTTGCCACAGGCAAACTGTACAAGTTGACTTTTTTTGCTGATAATTCATTTTTTAAAATGAAATCAAATGCTAATCTATGAACAAAAGTCGCTTTAAGTCTGACTCTCAGAGTTGTAATGATGGAGTGGGAGAATGTTCTGTGGATCAAGGAAATCTAAACAGAACCCCTTTGTTAATCGTGCTGTTTCCCCAATACTGCTAATTGGGTGGCCTTGGCATATCTTGATAGAAGACTACACAGGGGGAGAATTCGAAGTCAGCAACATCTGGAAAGGGTTAGGGGAGGAATTAAAAAGTTAAAATAGGACCAGAATCACATGATCCAAGCCCTGTCCTTTTGTACAATTTTGTGGAATGATAAGCTTATTAAAAGAATGGGGCTTTGATTGCATGGCCATCATCACTGTTTGAAAAGGATAGTCTTATTGTTCTTATTTATTTTAAATAAGAGCTTGGTTTCTTTTTCATATGATGTACATCTTTCAGATTCTGGTTTGGATTCCACACATTTTGCAATTGCATTCCAAGTAGAAACACCTTTGGTAACCTTTCAGTTGTTACAACAGAACTGCAATGTGCTGTATCAGAGCTATTTCTATCCATTTACAAACAAATTATGCAATGTTAATTACTTTGCTTTAATATAGGAATTGTGTTATTCCTGCACAAAACTGGAATTTATAATTTTGTCACTTAACATGACTCTTTACCCCATAAAAGTTGAATTTTATATATACAAGTAAGTTTTAAGGCTCTGTAAGGCTGTCATTTCAATAACATATTACCATATATATTAATTATATTAATGACTGATTAGTTGTTCCTAACTTAAAATACCAAACAATTCTTCAATGACCAATCTGGAATTTTATAGGTAAAGCATTTTGTATGAAATCAATAATCTTAGTCTTTTAAAAATATAGTTATAAATGGTGTCATGCTGTTTCAGCTATTCCTTTCTTTCAGTGTAGCATTAGAATATCTTCCTATTGATTTGACAATTTACATCAAGAGTTTACCATATGGTTGACTCTTAGGAATGGCTTTCTGTATTAACGAAGTATTTCTTCACAAATTAATGTACATTTAAATATTGTAAACTGATAATATGTAAGATAATTTTCCTATTACAAATTTTCTATTGCAAATTGGAAAATAGATGTTGGTTCATATGTATCATAGCATTAATGTCTTGTAGTAAATATGTTATTAGGAATACTGTGATTCATAAAGAAGATAATATGAAATGCTTATACTTCTATCCTTAAAATTTTGACTGCTGTTATTTGGCCAAATCCTAAGTGTTATGTATGTAGGTTTGAATGTTATTGGTTTATTTGAACTGTTCTTGTAAAATGTCAAATGGTATTGGTTTGAATAGTGCGGGAAGAAACCCTGCACTCCCATTGGCTGGCAGCTACAGCTGCAGGCTATAAGAAGCAGCCGTAGCCAAGTCAGGACGGGTCTATTCGAGCTGTAGTCACTAATAAAGTCTTTGCTGGAACTCCTCGCGTCTGACTCTTCATGCAAACTTAACACTAAATATTACTTCTAGCCTTTTTTTTAGCATGGAATAAAAGAAAATTCCTTGTATGAGATAAAGTGGTACCTCAGTATTCAATTGGTTCAAACTAACACATTTGGTACTTGGCACATTTTAATGTGAAAATATTGCCCCAGTACTCATCTTTGGTACTTGATGTACTGCAAAAGGAAGTGAGGGACAGTTTCAGAGGGTGGACAGGAAGTAGGCCCTGCTGGTACAGTTATTGATATAGGAGAAGGGATAGATGGGAAGTCCTTCCTAGACAAAACAAAGGGTCATGTGATAAGTCACATGGTTTGTTTCCTAATCGACCTTTTTGTACTTGTACCTTCCAGAACCAATTAAGCACAAGTACTGAGGTACCGCTGTAGAAAGGAAATGGAAAAGGATTGGAAAATCTTTAGATTTGCTTTTGTTATAAAACAGTTTTCATACATTGTACGTGTACTTTTTTGTAAAAATATTATAGAAAACTATTTCCATTCACATTGTATATCAATAAAAGAACAGCTGCCTAAAGATTTTGGTTATGCTTTCTTGTCTGTGTATCAGTGGTGGGATTCAAATATTTTTACTACTGGTTCTGTGGGCATGGCTGGATAGGCGTGGCAGGGGAAGGATACTGTAAAATCTCCAGTCAGAGGTGGTATTTGCCGGTTCTCCGAACTACTCAAAATTTCCACTACCAGTTCTCCAGAACTGGTCAGAACCTGCTGAATACCACCTCTGCTGTGTATGTGGTAAAAAATAGAATTTAGCAAGCAATATAAGTCATGAGAACCAATAATGAAAATAAATAAATTTTCTTCTTAAACTGTGCATGTGTACAATGACTGAATCATTAATATCCATCATTACTGAATCAGTACTGATCCATTATTTTTGATGCACACTCCATAATAATTCTACAAATTTTGCCAGACTAAGATTTTACTGTGGCCTTTAATTCTCAGTTTTTGTGCTAAACAGAGCTTCAAAGAGATCCTTCAGTTTGATTAAGCTGAATCACCCAGCTGAAGTGGGCTTGTGTAGTGAAGCGTTTTGCAGACTTTCAAAGTGCTTTCAGATTTTATAGATCTATAGATTTTTGCTACTTCTTGACTTATTGCTGACAATAATATGCAATGTTGTATCTTCACTTTTACACATGATGAGTGCTGGAATCCTGTGTTTTGAGTGATGTGAAGGAGCTTTTCTCACCTTTTTGCCTATTAGGGCAATTTTGGAATGATAAAGGTGATGTTGCTTGGTCTTCAGATACTTTCTCACCGATCACCCTTTCTTACCCAAATAGTCTATTACATCTCTTCATTAATCTTGGTACAGTTCTCAACACTCTGAATGTAGATTCATACCAACCAGTTTCATACACTTCATTAGACTCCACTAAAACAAGCCCTATTTTCAAATTCTGCCTAATAATGGCATTTAATTTCTGGTCAATTAGTGATTGGGTGCTGAGCCGAGTTATTTACTTTTGTCAATTTTATTGTTTTAAACTAAAGAGGGTAGCCATAATTGCTTTTCCTTCCTTCCTTCCTTCCTTCCTTCCTTCCTTCCTTCCTTCCTTCCTTCCTTCCTTTCTTTCCTCCTTTCTCTTTTTTTCTGTGGCTTGCTTATTGGGAAATTGTATTCACTGTGTGTGCCAGTTTGCTTCTGCCGTTTTGATAGCTCTGCAACATAGAATGTTGACCACAAGCCACAATCCTGACACAACCCAGCTTTGTCATAGATGAAAGAGTCTGGGGGCTAAGATTAGCAATCAGCTCTACTATACTTAACTGTAGTGAATGGAGGGCATAATTTTGAAGAAATGTGCAAGAACTGTTATTAAGAAAAGCAATTAGAAAAGTAAGAGTTTACTTTCTATTAGTTTCTGATAAAAAATTAGAGAATAATAACTTCGCAACAATTCAGCAAAATTATCCAGAAGTCTATTTTCTGGATGATTTATTTTATTGTTTTATTCCTAATCTCTGCTAACTGAGCCCTAAGAGACTGAAATGTAGGAGAAATGTTTCAAACATTTTTACAGGGAACCTTTGAAGTTATTCCACTGCAAGGTAGCTCAAAACCATAGAATGGTGATAGACTTTAGAAGAAACCCTCCCATACTACTACCTCTTACAATACTAGACAACACAGTATCAACAGTGGAGACCTTCAAATTTCTAGGTTCTATTATATCACATGACCTAAAATGGACACCTAACATCAAAAACGTCATCAAAAAAGCACAACAAAGAATGTTCTTTTTGTGCCAACTCAGAAAGCTCAAACTGCCCAAGGAGCTACTGATACAGTTCTACAGAGGGATTATTGTGCCTGTCATCTGCACCTCTATAATTGTCTGGTTTGGTTCTGCAACCCAACAGGACAGGCACAGACTTCAGAGGATAATTAGGACTGCAGAAAAAACAATTACTACCAACCTGCCTTCAGTTAAGGACCTATATATGGCATGAGTCAAAAAGAGGGCTGTGAAAATATTTATAGACCCCCTCACATGCCAGACATAAACTATTTCAACTCCTACCCTCAAAATGACGCTATGCAGCACTGCACACCAGAACAACTAGACACAAGAACAGTTTTTTCCCGAATGCCATTGTTAAGTTTGCATGAAGAGACAGACGTGGAGTGCTTCAAGCTCTTTGTTTATTAATGACTACAGCTCAGAACAAACCCATTTTGGCTGGGCTGCAGCTGCTACTTATAGCCAGCAGCCGCAGTTGCCAGCCAATCAGAGTGCAGGGTTTTCCCGCACTTTTTAAACCAATCATTTCTAACATTTTACAAGAACAGTTCAAACTAAACCAATGACATTCAAACCTACATACAAAACACCTCTCCCCACTAGGTTCAGTCCATACCCAAACCCCATCTATCTAATGTATTCTTTTAAATAGGTGGGGCTCTTACGTGTCGTTGAGACCTCGTGGTTCAGATGTTTTAAAGTTCTCACCCAGTGAGAGAGGAAATGTGTCTGCTGACATTTCCTTACTTGGACTTTTAGTGGTAGTAGAACCTGTCTGGTTACTACAACCTGGTCTCTCCTCCCAACCCATCTCCAACCCAATGTCAGCACCCAAGTCAGGTAGTGATGTACAATCTTCCACTTGTGAAAATGGATCCTGGTCTTGTGACAGGTTTTGGGGTGGTTCCTGTCATGTTGGCTCGTTACACATGGGGTTGATTCTTTCTTGCTGATTACCCTCATAATCCTCCCTTCCCCAGAAGAGATACTAGGTGTGGGAACTAGAGAGGAGCAATTGCGATGTTCCTGAGGTAATCTGGATCTTAGTTGATCAATATGCCTACTCCAGAGGACACCATCCTCTGTTTGTACCCTGTAAGACCTGGGGCCTGTGACCTGGGTTATCTCAGCAGGGATCCATGATGGTTCACCCATAAGGTTCTTAGCATAAACAGAATCACCCACAGAGAATGTGCGAACTTTGCTAGTGGAATCTAGTGGACCATTGAGTGCGTAAGTGGGATGAAAGTGATCAAAGAGAGACCTGATTTTCCTACCCATCAACAACTCTGCTTGGGATAAGTTAGTTGATGGGTTAGGAGTGATATGCTGAGCACTGAGTAGTTTTTCAATTTTCTCAGTGATGTCCCCTGGACCCAACTGCTGAAGTTTTTCCTTGGTAAATCGTACCATGTGTTCAGCCCAGCCGTTAGCCAAAGGCTGCCCAGGGGCTGTCAGGGCATGTCTGATACCCTGCTGTGCTAGATATGATTCAAAAAGGTTGGGTGTAAATTGAGGACCATTGTCAGAAACGAGTACATCAGGTAACCCGTGAGTTACAAAAGGCTTTTTAAGCTGTTTGATGACAGCATCAGTTGTGGTGGATGCCATAGGGATGACCTCTAGCCATTTGGAATATGCATCTACTATAATAAGGAAAGTGTGCCCTCTGGTAGGGCCAGCAAAATCAATGTGAATCCTGGACCATGGGCCCCTAGGACATTCCCATTTTGTTTGGGGGCGAGAGGTGGGGCAGGCCTGACTTCCTGACAGTTGGGACAGGATGCAACCTAGTGTTCAACCATTTTGTCAATACCTGGCCACCATACATAACTCCTGGCCAATCCCTTTATTCTTTAGTCTCAGGAGCAAAGTCCTCAGTGTGAGAAGGAAGTGGGCAGCGACTCAAAGCATCTGCATGCCCAAAGTCTTTGCCAGGCCTGTGGATGAGTTTGTATGAATAAGCAGCAAGAAATTCAGTCCACCTCAGCATTCTTGGTGACAGGATAGTGGGCGTAGGTTTGTCTCCTGCCACAATGCCTAACAGAGGTTTGTGATCTGTGACAATGGTAAATGTTCTCCCATATAAATACTCATGGAATTTCTTGACAGCTGCAACAATTGCCAAGGCTTCCTTGTCTAGTTGGCTGTAGTTCCTCTCTGCTTTGGTCAAGGTGCAAGAAAAAAATGCAATAGGAGCTTCCCTCCTGCTGGGAAGCCTGTGGCTCAAACCCCCCACTCCAAAAGGGGATGCCTCACAAGTCAGTACAACAGGCAAATTCCCAGAGAACTGTAACAGTACAGCATCAGACGTGATTAGTCTTTTAATATTGTTAAATGCAGATTGTTCTTTTCTGCCCCAGACCCACGCAGACTTTTTGTCTAATAATCTGTGCAGTGGTTCTGCAATGGTTGCCTTCTGAGGTAGGAACATGTGATAAAAGTTAATAAGTCCAAGGAAGGCTTGCAAATCTGTTTTACATTTTGGTCTAGGGGCTTCTTTGATTGCCTGAACCTTGGCATCTGTGGGGTGGATACCATGCTTGTCAATCATATAGCCCAAGAACTCAACCTTGTCAGTTCTAAGAGTGCATTTTTCTTCCTTGACTTTTAACCCCTGCTTTTTTGAATCTGGTAAGGACTTCTCTGAGTCTCTCTTGTAACTGAGTGTCATTTTCAGCAGAGATTAACACATCATCAAAGTAAAGTACTACCCCTGGCAGTCCTTGGAGCATCCTTTCCATAAGGCTTTGGAAGATGCCTGGTACCACGCTTACTCCAAACTGTAACCTTTTACATTTGAAAGCACCTCTATGAGTCACAATGGTTTCGGCCTCTGCAGTGGCATCATCAACTGTTAATTGTTGATATGCCTGGGCCAGATCCAATTTGGCAAAGACTGTACCCTTGCCAAGTGAATGTAGTAAATGATGCACCACTGGAACTGTATATGCGCTCTGTTGAAGTGCATGGTTCAATGTCCCCTTATAGTCTCCACAGATTCTCACTGACCCATCAGTCTTGACTGGTGTGACTATGGGTGTCTCCCACCTGGAGTGGTCAGTGGGCTCTAAAACTCCTTGAGCTATTAGTTTATCTAATTGTGCATCCATTTTTTCCTTTAAGGCAAATGGGACCCTTCTGGGCTTTAAGCGAATTGGTGGCACCTTGGGATCTAGATTGAAAGTGATAGGGGTCCCCATATACTTGCCCAATCCGTCGCTGCAGACCTCTGGAAACTCAGACTTCAAGGCCTCCTCCCATTCAGTGTTGCTCACGTGATTGATGCCAGTCACCTCGATGCCTAGTGGATTGAACCACTCAAGTCCCACAAGCTTGGGCGATCCTTGTCCACAATGGTCAGGGGCAAGCGTTTGGTGTGGCCTTTGAACTTCACGTTGAATTCTCTTGTTCCAACTACTGGAATCTTGTTCCCTTGGTAGTCTTTAAGAGTCAGTGCTTGCTTCTTGAAATGCTTCTTCTGAATGTTTGGGAGTAGTCTGTGAATAGTGTCCCATGACACCATAGATAAATATGAGCCTGAGTCCACTTCCATTTGGCAAGGCCTTCTTCAATTAGTACCTTGACATGCACTTTTCTGTTATTGATAGAAGAAGAATGACCAATAGTTACTGTCTGATGAGTTTCATTCTTCCCTTTGCTTCTGTGCTGCCCCATTTTCTCACTGAGGTTGTTGGGCTTGAATTCTTTGTCAGGAAACTTCCTTCTGTTGGGTGGAGTTCTGGATGATTTGCAGACTCTTGCTAGGTGTCCTCTTTTTTCACAACAGAGGCAGGTGGTATCTAGGAACTTGCATTCAGTGTGGAGGTGGCTTCCCCCACAACCTCTGCAGTAGAAATCTTACCTCTTTCTTCCCAGGTCTTTCTTTTTCCGCTCCATTCTGAGTCTATAAATTCCTTCCTCCACCTCACTACAGTCTGACTCAGAATCTATTTGCTCACAATGAGTTGTTGTAGACTTTTCCACATCAGGATGGCTTGTGGCCTTGTTAATTTTCTTAGGTCTTAGTAATAACTTGCTCTGCAGCACCTTGTCTTTAAGGCCCAGAACAAATTGATCGCGCATGGCCTCTTCTAAATTGTTAAATTCACATGCACCCCCAATGTCTCTTAAACTTACCACAAAGTTGTTTACATTTTCGCTTTCCCCTTGATCCCAACAGTAAAACTTGTGTCTCTTAATGAGGCATGATACTTGTGGGGCGTAATGGGCTCTTAACAACTTTTCTAAGTCAGGCCATTGCATTACCTTCACGTCTGCAGCTCCCGCCAATGCCTTCACCATCTTGAAAACTGCCGGACCGCAGTGCATGAGAAAGACCGCCCTCTTCCGCTTCTCAGAAATGTCGGCAAGATCGTTTCCTTCCAGATACATTTGGAAACGATCTGCATACGTCTCCCAGTCTTCTGCCATCGGATCGAACGGGGCTGGGGGGGTGTTCAGCGCAGCCATCTCTCTCTTCTTTTGTTCCTCATTGCCTTCTTCTTCAGGGAGATCCCACCTTTGTCGCCAGTGTTAAGTTTCCATGAAGAGGCAGACGCAGAGTGCTTCAAGCTCTTTGTTTATTAGTGACTACAGCTCAGAACGAACCCGTTTTGGCTGGGCTGCGGCTGCTACTTATAGCCAGCAGCTGCAGTTGCCAGCCAATCAGAGTGCAGGGTTTTCCCCCACTTTTTAAACCAATCATTTCTTACATTTTACAAGAACAATTCAAACTAAACCAATGACATTCAAACCTACATACATAACAGCCATCACTCTGCTAAACAAATAATTCCCTCAACACTGTCCAAGTATTTACAAAGTCTGCACTACTATTAATCTCATCACTCCTTACCACCCATCCCCTCTCACTTGTGTATGTATGACTGTAACTTTGTCGCTTGTATCCTTACAATTTATATTGACTGTTTTCTAGTATGATTTGATTACTTATTGTACCCTATGATTATTATTAAGTATTGTACCTTATGATTCTTGACTCTTGACGAATGTATCTTTTCTTTTGTGTATACTGAGAGCATTTGCACCAAGACAAATTCCTTATGTGTCCAATCACACTTGGCCAATAAAGAATTCTATTCTATTCTATTCTGTTTATATTCTCTACTCTAAAGGACATATTGCTAAATCCATCCCATTCTGATCCAAAATGACAACACTTCAAGCATGTTAATGCTTTCCTTATTATAAGGATAACTTTTCATTCAGGCTTTGGTCTTGAAGGAATATGAACCAGATCAATCTGCCCTCACATTTCAAATTGCAAACTCTAATTGATCTGTGTTTTCTTTGAATCTTAAATCTCCAATGTGAACAGAACAAGGATTGCATTGCACGCAGTTGGTGTATCTTATAAACTGAAACTAAAATGGCTGTTACTAATTCTACAGCTTTCATTCTATTCTGCTGCTAAGTATTGATTATAGGGTGATTATATAAGCATCATCTTACATGCATATTTCATTGTTTATTAAACATTTGCAGAGGAGTAGCACCAGATAAATGATAGAGAGGATGTAAAAACAGGTTTCTAAAATATGATTTGTATATGTGTTATGTAGACTGAAATAGAGGTTGGCAGAATCTGGAACTAGGTAGTTGCATTTAATACCAACTGAAGGTTTAGAATTCCTAGTAGAAATGCAGGCTATAAAGTCTTATTGAAATGGAGTGCCACTTAAAGTTTAGGAAAGATTATAGTAGAATGAATAATGGCTGGCCATGGCAGTCACTATTTCTGCGATTAGCATAGAAATCTTATTTTAAGATTCATTTCAAGCATCATTTTTTTAAGTCAAAGAAAAGCGACAGTCTTAGCTGGGGTTGGAGTACCACTGTGCTGTAGCTTGCTGCTCATCAAAGTTTCCATTAGGAAAGAAGCTTTTTCACACCCTTGTAATTCTTACATGCTGCTTCCTCTCATTCTACAGCTCCATTCAATATTTCAAATGCTTATTCCAGGCTTTCTTTATAGAAACCAGCTCATGAATGAAAAATTTTGATTAGCAGTAGCACTTTTCTTAAACATTGCTGCAGGCAGTCGTTTTCACTGTGTGCATGAACCCTTCCAATTTTTTGTTATAAAGGACGTACTCAAATATATTTTGGGATTAGCCTTTTATTTATTTAGTGCCCCCATGCAGATCATAGAAACCTCATTTAAAATTATTTTTCTGGAAGAAACAAAGAACACAAAACAAGAGAAATACAAGCCATAAGAGAATGTAAATTGGGTGAATGGAATTAGAGGATGTTTGTATTAGGCATTGATCTCTCTCAGTAAACTGATTTCTTTCAAAACTCTTGAACCTCAGGAAGAACAGCCTGGCCACATACTTTGTCTCCCAAGGTTCAGTTTTATTCAACAACATGGTTGAGCTTCCAACATCTTTTAATTAACTCCCACTTAGACAGGTTTGGGGCCGGCTTCTTACACTTGAATCTGGAGTAAGCCTTGCTAAGTTGACAATTCTAAATAAAGATAATTGAGCAAAGATTTTAGAATTGTGATTTATAAATGCAAGTAAATGAAAGGGAATTGCATGCTGCGGGGGGTGTCGCATACAATATATAGGTGAGAAATGATAGAAGAGAGGAGAATGACAGTTTGATAGATTAAGAGATAGTTCATCCAAATTCTATACAACCAAGCACCAAGGAATAGAAACATTTTATAGGAAGATAATATGAATGAATCTTTCATTCAAACACACACTTCTATGGTTTCCACACTGAAAATGCATTGGGTATCAATGACAGTTTAAACAGAGAAGTCTATTAAAGATATAAATATTCTTAGAATCTTAGAATCCAGAAGACAAGCTCAGGATCCAGAAAAGTCTTGACAGACTTGAACAATGGGCCCTTAATGTGGAGAAAAGCATGATTTTACATTTAGACAGGGAAAACCAAAGGTAGAAGTACAGATTAGGTGAAACCTGGCTCAAAACAGTAACTGTGAGAGTGACCTTGGAGTCCTAGTGAACGATCATTTAAATACAGTATGAGCCAGCAATGTGTGGCAGTAGCCAAAAAAGCTAATCAATCCTTGGTTGTATAAACAGAGGCTTAGACTTAAAATCACATGAAGTATTAGTACCGCTTTATAAAGCCTTAGTAATGCCACACCTGGAATACTTCAGTTTTGGTCACCACATTACAAAATAGATGTTGAGATTTTGGAAAAACTACAAAGAAGAGCAACTAGGATGATTAAAGGACTGGAGACAAAAACAAACGAAGAACGGTTGCAGGATTTGGGTTTGCCTAGTCTAGAGAAAAGAAGGACTGGTGGGGACATTATAGTAGTATTCCAGTATTTGAGAGGTTGCCACAAAGAGTATTGGGTCAACTTATTTTTCAAAGCACCAGAGGGAAGGACAAGAAATACTGGATGGAAACTAATATAGGAAAGAAGAATGCTGGAATTAAGGAAAATCTTCCTGACAGTGAGAACAATTAACCAGTGGAACAGCTTGCCATTAGAAGTTGTAGATGTTTCATCACTGGAGGTTTTTAAGAAGACACTGGACACTCACTTCCATGGAATGGTATAGGGTCTCCTCCTTGAGCAGGAGGTTGGACTAGAAGACCTTGAAGTTCCTTTCCAGTTCTATTCTGATTGATTGAGTAATTGAGTAATCGACTGAATCACTAATATGCAATGGCTACAGAGGTTAGTATGTTCACAAGAGACTCAGATTGTAATACAAACTGAAAGATGACCATCCAGCATCAGTGATATGGTCCTTGTAAAAAGAAAAGTCTTTTATTGAACAAAATAACACAAGATCATAAAAACAAGAATTATAGGACTGCTCCATTTCACTTAAACTATCTTCCTTACTATCCTAAACATCTTGCTATATCATGAAGGGCTCCCTGTGTGTATATCTCTCTGTGTGGGAACAGAAATGGAATTTTTGCTGCTATTGGTCAGAACTCCTATGCATCACCTGGGGTCTTTGAACTGTAACTGATTCCAATATATTATACCAGATAATATACTGACTCAATCAGATGTACACCGAATTTTCTGAAATGTATACTCTAAAGTATGTGAGACAGTCCAGTAAGGTGAACAAAGAAAGGCATCCACTGCAAACTGTTCCTGTAATGTCCTCAGAAATGATAATAAAATGTGATAATATTTACCTGGATAAGAAAGTTTAGTATGATATGATGTTCACAAGTGGTGGGATTCAAATTTTTTTACTACTGGCTCTGTGGGTGTGGCTTGGTGGGCTTGGCAGGGGAAAGATACTGTAAAATTTCCAGTCAGAGGTGGTACTTGCCGGTTCTTCAAACTACTCAAAATTTCCGCTACTGGTTCTCCAGAACTGGTCAGAACCTGCTGAATACCACCTCTGATGTTCACATATTATTAACATTGTATTGGAGTTCCATATACTACAGTAGTGACAAGAAAGGTTTTAGCAAGCATTGTATCTTTTTAATGTCACTATGTATTCAGTATCCATGAAAAACTATAGATGGGTAATTTTACTTCATTCCAATTAGATTTCAGCCAATTACCCTTGAACTCTGCATGGTAAATTGGTCCTGCTGTATTCTTCCAGATGAAAATAAAAATTAAAATCAATGGTTGAAATGTTTGCAACTATATTTCTTGCTTTGGTTGTGATGAAATCAATTTTTGCTTCCAGACAAATAATCAGAGTCAGAGGTGACCACCTATAATACATATTTTGGAAAATATACTTTCTTCTGGAAAATATAATAAAATCATGTACAGAGCAATACAGTATCACTACCAGTAGAGTTTATTGAGACAGTGACCAGCAAAATGTATAAAATTTCTAAAGTATTAAATGATCCATTATCTACTGGGTCATTCTTTCAAAGATAGTCCGTTACCTAAATGGAGAAACAGAATGATTACCAAAAATAAAGGGGAATGGGAACAGGAAAGACTTCTGACTTCCTACCAGCTTCCCCATTGACTAAAATGTGGGGAGCTGGCAAGGATAATTGGAAATCACAATTGCATGACCATGGTTGATTTGGGACCCATTGTAGTGGTCAGAAGTTTGCAAATACCACTGGTCTGAAGATACTTGGAATTTCAGTTCCACAGGAAGTAATGGCTGCCAGACCTTACACATTTTTAAGTTTGAGGTACCTTGAGTCGCAGATAGTTGTCTTATGATGTACAGGTAGTCCTCAACTTACAATCATTACAGTCATTTAGTGACTGTTCATAGTTACAACAGCACTGGAAAAAATTATTTATAACCATTTATCATAATTACATCCTTTGCAGCATCTTCATGATCATGTGATCAAAATTCAGATGCTTGGCAACTGGTTCATATTTATGACCATTGCTCTGTTCCAAAGTCATGTGATCACCTTTTGCAAACTTCTGACAAGAAAAGTCAATGGGGAAGCCAGACTCATTTAACAACCGGGTTACTAACTAATCAAGTGCACTGATTCACTAAACAACAGTGGCAAAAAAGTCATAAATTTGGGACAAAACTCAGTTACAAATGTCTCACTTACAAATGCCTCACAACAGAAACTTTGGGCTCAATTGTGGTCATAAGTCAAAGACTATCTGTACTATTTTGGCCAATTACAGGATACTTAGAGACAAATAGGAGAGTTTTACTACTATACAGATAGTCACAAAAGTAAAATCAAATGGGTGACATAATATATCAACCAAACAAAAAGATTCTATAATAAAAGTATAACATAAACTATCATAATGATAAGTTAATAAACTGTGCAACTATAATGATACTCTGTGATAGTTATCTTGTTTTAGGTGACTGTAAATGCTACTCCATAAAGTAGCATTTACAGTGACCTAAAACAAGATAACTATCACAGTTACAAGATTTATATTAAAGCTGAAGTGAAAATATGTCAGTGGAAAAATAATTTGTATCTTTATATTCTAGATTAGAATAAAATCTTCAGACCTAGCAATGCAGTGAAATATAGAGCAGAAAAATTAAAAATGGATTATTCTACAATAATGAGACAACAAATATCTAACAGCTACTCAGATAGTAGAAACAATTCAGTGCTCTTACTCTTAAGTAGATATGCAGGTAGAGGATTGTAATGATATATGTCAATGTTTTCCAAACTTGGTAATTTTAAGATGTATGAACTTCTATTTACTGAATTCCCAGCCAGCATGAAAAACATTTATATATGGCAATCTTAGTCACATTTGGCAAAATCGGGAATAGGTAAAATCCTTAATTTTTTAAATGTGAATTTACATAACATTTATTTTCCATCGTATCTATGAATCAAACAGAACAATCCCTTGCAATATTCAGTTCCACAGGAGTTTCAATTATTAAAGGTAATGTTTTAGTAGTAACACCTTTTTAAAAAAAATAGAAGTATATGATAGATATAAAAGATAGACTCAAACAATCATTACAGATTTATTGACTGTTACTGCTATTTTGTTGGCTTAAAGAATATTTTTACACTTTCTATCTCGTTTTAAGATATATTGATTATTATGGTTCATTGCATAGTCAATCAGATGCTTAGACTGAATTTTAGCCACCTACTGAGTCCTTCTCAAGGACCTGGGATAGGAATTGTTGTTGTTTGAAAGTAAAGGCATCGTTGCAGAATGTAAGCTGTTCCAAGTAAAGCTGCCTATTGTTTATGGGAAAAATATTTCAAAGAGCATGTATGAGTAGCAGTTTTGCAATTGGATTTTTGGTCATTATACTGGTTGCTCAAAAGAAGAACCAGGTTTTCAGAATATTAACAGTAAAATTACGATTGGGCTGTGAAAGATAAATGGAGAGCCAATAATTCTAAAGTCATACGATTGCCTTATCAGCCACCTGGATTCCAGGGCAAAATGTCTCTTTGAAACATTGAAAAATGGCAAGAAGGAGCAATGTGTTTTTATATTATGAAACAAGGCTTTATGTTATGAATATAAGGACAAAAGCCAAATTGGTGTAGTAGCTAAGGTGCTGACCTAGAAACCAGTAGTCTGTGAATTTTAATCCAGCCTTAATCAGCTGGGTGACTTTGCACCAGTCACTCCCACTCAGCCCAACTCACCTCATAGGTTAGTTGTTGTGGCAAAAAGAGGAAGACGAAGGAGTACTGTGTATCATCTTGAGCTATAGTATTTATAAAGTAGTAAAGGTGGGATAAAAATCTAAGTAAATAAAAATAAAAGACCATCTACAGAAGAGAGAAAAAATAAGAATAATGCTCCCAGGTTTCTGCCAGAGAAGAACATTGCAAAGATAATCATTTGCCTTACAATTGGATACATCTTTCAGTTCTTTTTAAAAGAAAGAATAACAGCTTATGATTTGTTTTAGATAAGTCACCAAAATGACAATAGGTGCAGATCAAAAGCACTGTTGTCCTTTAGCTAGAGATCTCTGAATATTTTGGTAGTGATGCTTTTTCATGTGAACCTTTATGAGTGTATAGAAAGATTACAGGAAAGATCAAAGTGTTGAATGAAAAAGCATTGCACAATTTCCACATTCATATTTATATTCTCTATAGAACGTATGTTCGTTTTATCTATATTTAAAATAGAATTCATTTTCTTTCTGTCCAAGCTATGCAGAAGCACATAAGAACAAAAGGTTTTCTTCTAAATTCATTTTAATAATTTATTTGGATTCCTAGTAACATGATATCCCAATGGCTTTGCAGAATTTTCTACTTTTACTATTTTCAATTTGTATCAGCCAGTTGCAGCCCATCCTGGGTACTGAAATTACTAAGTAGATGATGAAAATAATGATGGTGGTGGTGGTGGTGATTGTCTTATGGCACTAGTGGTGCAATTCTAAATATATCTATCTGAGAACAATTTTCTACTACCAGTAGAAATAATTTAGATTTTCCTCTGAGTAAATACATTAAGGAATGCTTCATTTAAGTAAAAGCTAGAAAGCTAGATCAGTCCCTTAGTGATTATTCACTTCCTTTTCTCTAAATCTGTTCACCTTAAATCCCAAAGATAATTGCAACCACAGCACAATGCTTTAAGAAAAGCTTGTTTTCTCTGCTGTCTGTTAATAAGACACATTCTGAAGGTAAAATTCCCAGAAGCTATTTAATCACAATAGTTATGCATGTACACTAAGTAGGCAATAAGCAAGCAAGTAGAGGAGGGTTTTTTTACAGGTAGTTGTCTAAAATAGATACAGAATTCAATAATATAAAAATCTAGTTTAAAGATCAAACTATGTACAGAATTATAACCACGTTGAGGTGCTGAAGCTTTCCAGATGCACTTAGAATATTTCCATTAATCATTGAAGTCAAAAATAGTTTATCAAAATAATAGTTTATCAATTTCAGAATGAATTTTTATTGATACTAAGAGCTGCAAAATAGAACTTAATGTTGTTCCCATTTTCAGAGACCAATTTCTTCCCACAATGGTAGAGAGTGTCCATCTGTTTCACTTATAAGAAGTCCCCATTAAACACATTTTAGGAAAGGTGTTGATATAGAGAAAGTACAATCACATCTATGGAGGTCCTCCACCGTCCAGGTCATGGTTGTGCTTTTCCAAAAGACAACTGAACTTTCTTGTTTTTTTTTTCCTTCAGTATGTTTCACTTCTTATCCTAGAAGCTTCTCCAGTTCTGAAAAGCATGCTGAACCCATCTTTTATATCAGTGGCTTTCTTGATGTTCTTGACTAGAGCTAAGCTCCAGTACAAGCCTCCTTGTGGTAAAAATTACACATATAGATTTAATTAACCACTTCAGATAATGATGTTCAATGTTTGAATGTCAGATTCAGGGATGGGATTTCTTTGGCTCATGACATAAATATTACAAGAAAATGGCAGATTTATTAGACACTTTGAATAATTATTTATGGAAATAATGAGAAAATATATCTATGGAATTAGAAGGAAAAGCATATATAACAAGCAGCATGTTTAGGATTTTTTGTGGATTTTTTTATTTTTTTAGTGAATCAGTCAGAAATGTATAAATTTTGTCTGCCTTGTGTCAGGTCTTCTAAATCAGTGATAAAACTAGCAAACACCAATTGAATGATGCTGAAAAGAAAGGTTAAACTATTGTGGCTCCTTCTGTTTGCTATAGCCAAATCAAATGTTATGCAGGAGAAGAATCAAGAACTGACATATATAAATATGTAGCACCCTCCTTGTGACATTTAAATGCCGTATCTCAGACAGAAACACATCAAGCTGTTCCCTTTGTATAAAGTGAATTATGAAAGAGCCTGATTAACAAATTATACAAGTGTGCTTTTCTGGCATATGTGGCATAAAAAAAAATCTAGCCACTCATAAGTCATATATTCTCAAGATAGAGAGTGAGGTCATGTGATGTGCAACTTTGCTTAAAATAAGCAGAATTTTGGATGGAAAATTACCAGTGCTGCATTGTTTCTTCAGAGACAAAGAAAAATTACTAATAAACAAAACAGTGACAGATATGCACTTAAATACTTTATCATCATGTCCAGGGGTGCAATTCAACCGTATAACAACCGGTTCGGTGAGCACGTGCTCTGTGTGTTAAAAAGCTAATACTTGCCTTCAACTGCAGCTGAAGAAAACAGCTGAGGCATGGCAAACAGCTCTACCACATGAATCAGCTGTGCTCTAACAAAAAGACATAAAGCACTGGAAAGAGCAGAGGTGGGCTGGTGGGCACACATGCTCACCAGAGAAAACCGGTTCGGAGAAGGCTGATTGTCGGAACAAGGGGTTCGCCCGAACCAGTCCAAACTGGTCTGAACCAGCAGAATCCCACCCCTGGTCATGTCTTAGGAGATGCTGTAGTTGAAAAGACTTTTATCACATCCTGCAGTTACTGAATTATGCGCAGGACATCAACAACTTGGAATTTCTGCAGCATTGTAGCTTTATTCTCAACCTACCTTTTATTGATTGATTTAATTTTACTTCTCTACGTACTATTTTCCTCCCAGATGAGCTGAAAGTGGTTTTCAAGGGATCAATAAAAACAGTATTAAAGAAAACCATTGCTATAAAGCTAAGAATGCTTAAAAACTATAAAAACAAAAAAAATTAAAAAGCAAAATAACAGACAGTCCAAGAGATAACTTTCAGTAATGTTCTTGGTGTAATAGGAAATATGATGATTATAATAACTACACCAGAAAGTGGTGTAGTTAGTTATTTTAAAAGAAATTATAATTCAGGTGAAATAGAAACAGTTGCTGGATCCTCTATTAAGTACCAAGAAGCTAGGAGCACTAAAAATAAAGTCTCAATAAAAATATAAACAAAATGATATAGAAAAAAAATATCTACAAAGAAAAAAACATGCAACTCTTCACGGGTTTGTGATTTTCAGATATGAAGGTGTCATAGTAGAAGATGATGATATACTACTTCAAGCCTTTGTGGCTGATAGAAATACTGAGATAAAGTTAACCTGAGAAAATAGAGGGGAAAATGTAATAACAAGATGTATTCTGGGAAGTTAATTGTAAAGCTGGCTGAGACTGCTCCATATATTATATCCCAAAACAGCTACAAGGACAATCCCTTTTTCCAAGGATAAGTCTTTTGTAACTAGAACAAGAAATACAAACAAAAGGATAATAAAACCAGAGTTGCAGATGTAACTGATAAAAAAATTGAAGCATAGATCATACAGGCATTCAACTCACCAGTAACTTGGATGACTCCAACTTCATCAAGGTATAAGGGCAACTTCTCCTCAACTCTTTTTTAAGCTAGCTATCCCAAAGAAGAATTGAAGGAATATGGGGAGATGATGGAGATATTGAAAGTTTTATTGTATTATGAGGATCTCAGGAATGTAAAACTCTGTTTCAATATACATATTATGAAGAATAGGTCAGTAGAAATGTAATATGAGCTACCAAGATGACTGACCTATCTGATTCAGTCTGTGATTAGGAACAGAATTCTAAGGACTAAGGCACAGATTGTTTGCACTGATGTCTAATCTATCAGTTTACATCAAAGTGGGCATATAAACTTTGTGAATAAAAAGCTTATGCTGAGTCACAGAAAAAATTGTTTTTGAACAGCAATTTGGAGATTTGGGCATCATTCATGGTTTAAAAATTTGATTTAAATAATCCCTCAAATAGGTCATATAGTTCACCCTGCAAATGCCAATTACTTATATGCTCATGATCATATAGGTAAGAGTAAGCATTAACTACTAACCATAATGTTATATCCACAGTTGACCCTGAGACTATAGTAATTGCAGTAAAGCTATTTACCCGCATGGTAATCATTTATACTCGCATGGTAATCATCATATTCTAAAAGAAGCTAAATCACACTCTCCTAACCTGGACTATCTCTGTCTATCTCTCTCTCTATCTATACAGGAATGAAAATGTATAAGGTAAACTGCCATTATGCTTTTAAGAGTAGAAGTATTGCTTGTTTTGTATTTTAAGTTTTTAAGAACCTAATGCACACCTCTACACAATCAAATAAATCATGGAACACTTCAGCATATTATTATCTTCTGTACTAAGAAAAATGCATAGTTTTGAAAGAACCTTTTAATTCATGTAAGGTAGATGTAGAAATGCAGTAATCATCAGTTTCCAAGAGTATTTTTTTAAATTCTCTGCAAAACAACTACAACTAAATATAACTGTTAGTTATATTTAAATTTGTTTACCACTGGAGGAAGATTATTTTTAATCCATATTCATCCATATACTAATAGCTAGCATACTATTTCTTTTTGGAGTAAGCAACAGCACAATGAAGAGACATCAATAATCTGTCCTCTGTTGATGTCACTACTCTGATAGCTGGAAATGCAAATGAACTGCAAGTTCTAATAAATAAAAGACAAGGAGCACAATGAAAAACTGGCTGTAAGATTAAATATGAAGAAGGCCAAACTAATGACTACAGGTACAGTAATCAGCTTTTGAACAGAAAATGAAGATACTAAAATATCACTCCCTGCTCAATGTTGAGCCATTTATTAAGGATTCCAATTATTTTACATGTTATTTTCATTATATACTACTTTTCTAGCAGTCAGAAAACAACCTTCAAATCTGTATTAATGAGTTCCAAATTTGAAGCCTACTCATTATTCATATGCTCTTGAATTTTTTTTAAAGAACTGCATGTTCTGAACTTACCTTCTCCCATTCATATATTTCTTAATGACTTAATAAAAAATAAAAGTCAGGTCTACACAAACCACTTTGCCTGACATATAATTGCAGTCCATTTCCCAGATGTGTTCACTTTCAGGCAGAATTTTTCCCCATGAATGCTCAACAAATTTTCTTATAATTTTTACATTTACTCTTCCTATAAGACCAGTGATTGCATTTTTATATTTTTTTATAATTTTGATTGTAATTTTATAACTATAATTATGAAGCCCAGTTGCACTCTTATTAAATACATTAAATAAGACACACTGCAACTCCATGAGCAAATTGCATCCATATATCCAGTTTTCCATCTACATTTGTTGGTATTCTGATAGCAAGGCTAACTTCATTTTATCATTTTTTACTGACCATTAATATTCATAGCATTCATTTCAGTTCTGTTTTTCAATATGTCATTAACATTTCTATACAAATTTCTAAACTATTAGTTCCAGTATTTCCTTTATACGATACTTTATTTTATCCTTGCAACTTAACTCAGTGAAGTCAGCTGGTATTATTGATAATGACTGGACAAAGATCACTCAACAAACTTCATGGACACATGGAGATTTTAAGTGGGACTGAATTGGATTCCAATCTCAGTTCCCATGATACCTCACTTAGATAGATAATAAGTAAAAACAACAATTATATAATTGATTAAATATTTAACACAATTTTTAATCCCTGGTATTTCTACTTGTTTCCATAGTTCAAACACCCTCTTTTTCCAAAACACTGAAGCCAAACTAGGCATGGTTCATTGATATCTGATTAATCCTAGTTTTCCTTCTTTCCTTTCCTTGATGACTTATATTTTTCCAATTATGTTATAAAACATCTTTTCAGGAAAGTCTACAGTTCCTTCTTTGCATTTTGCCATAATTGACTTACCAAATCACATTCCACCAATACAATTTCTAAATGCATTTAAGATGGTCTTCTCTGCATTTTTCTAGTTATAGACCAGATCTCTGGGTGATGTCAGCTTGCGTCAAGCAAAATGAATCCAAGGAGGAAAAGGTCCCCTTACCACTTAATTAGTTCTTTGCTGTATTTTGGAGGCTTGAAGAGTTATATCCATGAAAATGAATAAGATTGTTCCTGAGATCTGGGTGGCTCCAACTCTGATTGCATTCCAGAGGATCTTAAAGACCTGTCTTCTCCCAGCCTTTAGTAGAATTGTTGGAGCCTCTTGTTGAGTTTATGAGATATTTGTTATTGGCCAGATCCACCTTTTTGTTTACCGTTAGATGCCCTACTTTTAATTGGATATTTTTTTCTTTGTTTTTATGCTATGAATCATCTAGAGTTGATTTAAAGCAGGTAGTGGCTATTCAAATTAAATAGTTAGCATCCAGATGCCTAGGTATATATATACTGCCAAGATTAATTGTATACTATTAAAGAGTAACTATTTAATCCATAGTTTAAAATAGAATGAATGTTAACTGTGATGCAATTATGGCTATTAAATGTGCTAAAACTTTCCTAAGTTGCTATTTTATATCAATAAACATTTCACAGCAGCTCAGAAAGATGATGTGAATAACTTGGAGGTAGGGAAACTGACTATACAATCAGACATGCTTTTATGATTTTGCAACCATTATTTGTTAGTATCAATAACACATTGGAGGAAGATGTATATTTTGAAGATAAATGTGAATTGTTTTGTTTCCACTCCTCTGTGAAACTGGTAGCTTTAAATGTACCATACATTATAGACAGAGGTAGAAAGTAATTAACTGTAGTGTTTCTAATTTCCATCCCATAAAGATCTTTAAGTGTGACTTTTGATGCTTACAATGTGTGTCAGAGGGTAAAGTTGACAGACTTTAATTTTTCATCACAATGCCTTTATTGTCAAATGAATTCAATGTGAATCCAGTAATTTAGTAGGACAAAGAACAATGAATTTTTGAACTTGACTTTTCAAAGTATAAGCAGTCAAGTTCAAGTAAAAAAGCATAACAAGATAAAAACATCAGCTCTGCAGACAGAAATGAATACACCAATCAAGTGTATATCCATAAGTTTAAATATTTAAAAAAAAATCAAAGGCAACATCCATTAATAGAATGTTTTCATTTGACTGCAAGGAGGAGCAGTATATTAAAATCAATAAAGACCTAGATGTTACATCTGAACATGACTTTATTTAATGCAAATTTAACTGAGATTTCTTGCTTACCATGTAACAAGCACTTTCTGAGTGTGTGTGAATTTTTTTTTGTTTAAACAGATTCTAAATAGAACCAGACATTTAAAATTTAGAATTCTTGTTACTTCAGGAAAGCCATTGAACCAAACTACCATGGATCTTCCCCGGGATCCTACCCAGATGTGAATTCAAAAGAGGAAGGTGAGTTTGAGTCTGCAGAGGAAAACATGGAGCTGAGTACTGGTTAGTACTGGTATGTGATGAGGCTACTCGAATCTTGTTTCCTTGATCATGCTTTACAGTTAAGCAATTTACACTGAATTTCAAGGTTATAGATTAAATGTGGGTGTGTGAAAAAAAATCTTAGAAGATGATCATGACAAACCACGACCATGCAGTTGCCAAATAAATTAGGTGAAAGTGATTCTTATAGTTATCAGGATTTGAGTATAATTTGAAGGATACTTTACTTTTATGTATATAATTCATTGTCTCCAATCAAATTTAAATCATCCCTTAGAAACTATTCTGACCATCTGCCAGCATTTCAGGATGTCTGCTTAGAGTATTAGAAAGTCCCAAAATACCATTAGCCAGCTTTTCTTCAACCTTCTGATCATGAGGAGAGCCCTTATCAGCTATTTGGTTGAACTTTTCTTATTTTTTGTTATTACAAGTAATGAGAAAGTCAGCAACTTATTTGTCCTTTAGACTTCTTCCGGGCTAGTACGGAGCTGGCAGGATTTTAAGAATCATCATAATTCTCCAACACTATAGAGCTCCTACAATAGTTTGGATTGCTCAGAGTCGGAATTAGGACATATGTAGCAAGATAACTTTTTGTTAAATTTTAGTAGAATCATATATCATAAAATCATAAAACAGTCATTTAGATTATTGAATCCAATGCCCTGCTCAGTACAGGAATCCAAATTAAGGTATTTTTAACAGATGGATGTCTAGTCTTTAATTGAAGACATGCAGTGAAGGAGAGAGTACTATCTCTCTGGTTAATTGGTTCCTCTATATAACCATGAAGGGAATAGTAAAAATAAAGAAGTGTAGTAGAATATATTATAGTTTTAAGTAGAGAGTTACTCTATAGGCATTTCTTATCTTGCTGTTGTAGAAAAGGTTTCCTTAACCTTTCACTTGTTGTAAAACAATTATAACACATGCCTGCAATCATCCCTCTCCTATTAAGACACATGATTGTCCCATCTAAATCAATCTGAATCCATCTGTTTTCCTGGATGGATATGTTTCACCCCAACATCACACCCTGGGAAGGTAACGTATTTCTCTGAGAATGTAATGTACCTCCATTCAGAGGAATCCACACCTTTGAAGTATGCTGTTAATAGCCTCCTTAAAGTGATCAATTGTGATCAATTAGATGGACAATAGGAGAAGAGGTCATGAAAGGTAAACATTACCAGAGTGAAATCTGTCTGTTGCAGGAAGATATAAATCTTAGTTAGATTACATAACTAGAGATTTACAAGGTAATTAGAGAACTAAGAACAAAGACTTTTTCATGTATAAGAAGGACAAGACATTCTGTATATTGTAGAATTTTCCTCCCATGTCCCTTGTGATTTGCTAGGAACTTCTTCCCAGATTCTTTAACTTTGATCAAAGAATAAAAGTCTGCTTTATTTAATTTGCAAGCCTCCGTGTAAGTCTTTGTTTTGGTTCATTTTTGGCTTAAGCATACTGCCAGACCTTACACTACATTTACTCTTTAAAAAAGAAAAGAAAAGAAAAGTTAACATTTAAACAGAAATGGTCTTTTTATAATTTAAACCTATTATTCTATATCCTGCATTCTAGAATTATTATGAACAAGATATGACCTCATTCTGTGAAACATCTTTTCAGGCATTTGAATAGTGTCATTTCATCTCATCTTTCTTCTCAAAGCAAAATTTCAATTCTTTTCATCTTTCTTTATAAGCTTAGTTTTTCTCCCCTTCTCCTCTCTTATCTTGTTTTAATTTGTTTGAAATTAATCTGTCATCAAATCTGTCCAGAATTGGACATAATATTCAAGTAGTGAGTTTTAGTCTTTAATTTCAAGTTCCTTTATATGGGTTTATCATGAGTTATATTTCTTGAGTCTTCTAGGATTGAATGACTTTTGTTTTACTCTTGAAGATATTTAGTGCCCTTATCACTATTTAAATGTTTGTTTGTCAAGATTAATAGTTTCAAGACCCACAATTCCTTGATTGTTGCTGAATATTTGCTATAGTTGTTCCAGTTTTCTCAATTATAACTTTAAAAAGAAAGACCTGTATTTAATTTTTGTTACTTTGAAATACTGTAGGTTAAGGTTTGCTACAAAATCCATAAAATATGTGGTAGAAAAAATGAATTTGTTCCATAAAAGGATGAATGTAGTAAATTTATTTCACCTGAGCCATAATTGGAATATTTTATCCTTTACACCAGTTGATCAATGAGTTTTCTTCCAGTAACTTTGTTTGGCTTTAAGTACCTTTTCTTAGTTTGCATGGCTGAACTCTGACATAATATATGTACACCAAACTATTAAGTAATAAATTATACTGAATCTTACATACAATGTGTTATTGCCTCTTATGCAAAAGTTGCTTATTAAGTTTATACCCTTCTTTTACTCCAGACTCAAGGTCACTTTCATGATGATTCTATTTCTCTTTTCTAGGAATAACCTTGTGAGAAAAAGTGACTAATCCCACCGAATTAAAGTTGGAATGTGATTTCCAGTTCCTCCATATTTTAATCAAAGTGTTTAATTTTAACAAATAGCTGGTCTTCTCTTGTGTTCTTTTCCATCTATTAATGCTTTATTTTCTTTTACAAAATATTGGTTGCTTGGTAATCATTTGTTTCAAGAAATTAGATTGCTTCAAGAAATTCAATCCTAATACTTACCATAGATCATCCAAACCACAGTTCGTTGAACAAGCCACCATTAAGTTAAAACAAGTCATATTATGTCTTAAAATTATATATTATATTATAAGTGAACTATGGCAAACCATTTTTATTTTAATTGCTCACATGTTGTGTAACCTTCTTTAGAGTTAAAAGGCAAGATTAATGAAAAATGTATTGAGGTTGTTTGTTTTGTGAGTTACACTGAATTCTAAGGACATGGAGCAGGATCTACATCAATTTTTCCCCTATTCCATCCTAACATAAAATTTAACTCATTAATCAAATTCAGGTGTTTTACATTATATCTTTCTGACTTAATAGTAGCTGAAACAATATGTAACATTAGTAATTCAATATAAATCATATCAGTAAAACACTACTTAACATCCTTTTCTAAAGAAATGATTAAAAATGCATACAAGTACATAGGAAACCTATATAGCACAGTTAAAAATAATGACCACTATAGCTATCCAGCTGAATAAATCCCTATATTAAAGCACTGCTATGCAACATCCCTTGTACATTAATTCAAGCTGTGTTGCTTCAAATTGCAGAAAAAATTCCAGACATGTAGTTGCCTAAGGCCACAGTCAGTCTGAACCAGAACTTGTGATAGGAAGGTTACAGAAGAGTCAGGGAAAAGAAAAACATACACAGTTTGGTGACTCACCAGCTAATGTTATGATACTCAAAGACACCATTGTTCTTGGTGGTCCACTTGAAAGCTGGGCTGCATACTTTAAACCCAACAATCACAGACAGCAAGTATGTGCAAAAGGAAAGGCAGTGCTATACTTCAATAATGTTATGGGAATTCCTTGCCTATAAAAAAAGACTTTTTTAAAAAAATTCTTAATGTGTAAGCCAATCCCTGTAGAATTTGGGGAGGATTTCTATGACATAAAACCCAGCTTTTCTTTTCCTCAATTCCTGCCTTGACTAAAACATTGGAAAGTGCTTGGTTTACATTAATTTAGTAGTAAACTATCCCAAAAAGAGCACCTCTTTTAAGCAACTATTCTCAACTAAATTTAAAAGCATCAACATAGAACAAATTATTTGGAAGAAATACCAGAAGGCATATCAAATAAATGTCACTTTGAAATGTTACAATACTGAAACATACAGGAAGCTTTGACTGAGTGCGAATTATATTACACAGGCAACTTTTCATAATTAAGGAGACTTATATTTTAGTCATCTTTTATCTGGATCACTGCAATGTGCTCTACAGGGGACTGCCCTGAGGATCATTTAGCTACTCCCTAATGCAATGGAATGAATAGTTATGGAAAAACCATGATATCTACATGTAATATCTCTGCTGTTCAAGCTAAACTGGTTACTGTTGGGCTTCAGGATACAGTGCAAGACACTGATTGTCACCTATAAACGCCTACATGATATTTAGATCTTTTTACTTGGGAGACTGTCTTGCTGCCTGCCTAACCTGTAATATTTGACAAATTTACCATTCTACAAAGCAAGGCCCCATCTATCTTATTAAAATAACATTATCTGACAGGATTTAGGAAATTGCCATCTATATAATAGCACTTGGCCTCTGGAATTGCAGTCTTCCAGAGAGCCAGTCTGACCTCTGCTGTTTTTAAGACAAGCCTTAAAAATCTGACTCATTCCCCAGGCTAAGGCTTGGTATGGATCCATGGAAGGGTGATTTTGTTGTTGCTATGTCTGCTGTTCTCCCATTTGGCTATCTTTCCCTTTTTATGATTTTAATTAATGCTTTTATGTTTTTAATATTGCATATTGCAAGAGTTGTTCCAAGTGGGCAGCCTGAAAATATGATAAAGTATAAGCAAACTGCTGTTTTCATCAACCAGATGCTTTAGATTGTCCCATAGTAGAACAAATTCAATTAAAGTAAGTGCAGACTGCATTGAAAAAAACTACATTAATCTGATTTTTAATTATTCCATCTAGTGTTTACAAGATAACATCCTTTACTTCAAATGTTTTCAAAGCATGGTTTAAAAATAATGTTTATCGATTATATTATATTAATGCCTTTTAATTCATTGATCTGGGTGGAATTCAAGGAAAAATGAAAAATGAAAAGTTGGACTAGAATTTATCACTGATTTGTTAGCATCCATTCCGCTGAAGCTTTGATGTTTTTTGTTCTGAATTTCTTCTTCAAAAAATACATCAATATGAAAAGCTTGGGTACAGCACAATGTTCCCCTCAGATCTGATCCTGTAGAACTCAGTACAAATTCAGAAACACCATGTAAAATTTTAACAAATATCAAGCTATAAAATTAATGGTTAAACTAATATGGAACTTCCTTTAGAATAAATATCACTTTACCCAATTCTTTCTTTTTGAGCTCTATTACCCATCGAGTAGGAAATTAGACTCTATCACATTTATGCCCAAGAAATATTCTCAATAATTTATTTATTCAATAAGCAGAAATAAGATCTTCTCTTCTCCTTTCAGATTACTTCTATTTGCTGCCTTTACCAGTTGGATATCTTCTGTGTTCTGCTGTATGAGTATTCTTCCCACCTGCCCTCTGGGCTTCATATTGACATTCCTGCAGTATTCCCACTACAATAGACTTAAGAAAGCTGGATGCATATTAATCCTTTCGACACAGCTGACAATGACTGCAAGCACGCTCTAACAGCTGAGTAGTAATTTTAAATGTAAGCACTCAAATGACAGCCACAGCTGCCTAGAACCAATCTCAAACTCATATAAAGTCTAGAATTAAACCAAGAAAGCCACATATTAAAGAACTCTTGTTTTTTATTATTTAAACTAAAACAGCTGTATATGGATGAATTTCATTGCAATTGGGCCACTGTGGATACAACATTTGTTACAGATAACATTTGTCTCTGTTATATGTACAAATTCAGAAATATTCATGTAAATGGAACTTATAATTTGCAATTGGCCCTTTAGATAAGATATCAATGCAAAAGAGCTATTTGTAAAAAATTAGTCATAATTATTTAATATTTAATATACAAGGACACATGCTTATCCTAATGTACGTTAAACTTACTGTAGTGCTGAAAAATAAAGTTTTACATTTGAATCAATATCCAGCAGAATTCATCTAGTGTATTAACATTCCACATTTCCTTGTGATACTTGTTGTGGTCCATCTATATTCTGCTCCATGAATTGCTGGACAGGAGAAGAAATTTTTCGTCATCTCTCTAATTAGAAAGTTTTGATTTTCTCCCCATTATTCCTTGTGGCCTGTATAATGCCCTTTCACAATAGTATTTCCAAAAACTGCCAAAAAGTATTCATAAATTTGCCCTCCATCCACATCAGTCAACTCTAATCAAACATTTTTTTCACTGTGACTTGACAAATACTGTATGTATCTGCCTAAGGTCATCTTCAATTACCCTACTTTAGATGTCTCATTCCAAATGAGATTAGGAGGGCAGCAACTTCAATTACCCATTTCAATACATTGTAGTAAAAACATACTAAATTTCCTGCATGTCACTCCTTTTCACTCCTGACCTTCATTGCAGTGTGGAAATCTTGATGCTTTCTGAGCTTGCTTGCTTGCATTTCATTATCCTACTAACATCATCACTGAGAGCAGATACCACACTAACTCACATTGAATTTAAAAAACAACAACCAAATCAGAGAGCACTGATCACAGTTAAACCAGAATTACAGATATTCTCTTCTGTCGGAACTTTATTACAGATTTAATTGATTTAATACAGAAAACTTATAATTTAATTCTGGACTTGGAGCAAGTGCTGGGTGTTGCAGCTTTTTATTTGTTTAGTTCATAAACATCTTTTTCCAGTTTGTTATAATGGTTAAAGTCATGGGCTAGAAACTATGATTTCTAGGCTTGCCTTAGGTATAAAACCAGCTGGATGACATATGGCCAATCACTTTCTCTCAGCTATAGGAAGAAGGCAATGACAAACCAATCCAAAAATGACTAGAAAACAGCATGGACTTGCCCAAGCAATTACTAGGTGCCAAGAATGACTCAAATGCAGAAAATAAACAACACTAAAATGCATGTAGAAGGCAACATCCCCAAAAAGAAAATCTTGGTATGTTCAAACATACGATTGCATATTTTATTTATGTATACATTTGATCCTGCACATTGATAATTGGTCAAGCAAAAAGATTGATTCAATAATGTAAAAATATATTATATGGTTTTCAAAGTTTTAAGAATGTCACAAGTGAAATTTTAAAAAATCAATTCATTTATTGATTTTATATATCATCTTAGTATCAAAATGCTTTCCAAAACAGCTAGTATTAGCATAAAGATAATTAAAGCCACAATTATATTGTGTTTACTTAAGGATTTGTTAGATTTATTTCCTGACCTTCTTCCAAAATAGCATACATTGTGCTTCCTACTCTCTTGCTACCACCACCAATTCCTGTGGGATAGATTAGACAGAGAAGCAATGGGTGGCCACAAAGCACCTTTTTAAAAAAAATCAATTTTGAAAATTTATATGGCTACCAAAGTTAAACAGCTTAGAGTCAAAGGGCAGCATATACATTTAATAATTTGTTATTAATTTTTATTACTTAACTTTGGGTGATTAACAAAGAATACATTAATAATTTTTTAATTAAAAACAAAAAAATACAGAACAATGCCACAGAAAACCATATTAGACATAATGTCTGCTTGAATAATATATCGTTGCTTCTCTTTCTGTTAGCATGAACACGTGAATTTAGCCTTCTCTGTCTTACCAAGGAATCTCAATACCTATGAATGCTACTTAGGACATTGCTTATTTTTCACCAAACAAATTCCAGGGCTTTTTTTAAAAGGATATATCCTAAAAATCTCAAAACTCAGGCAAAATTGCAAGGGAAAATCCTTTTTTCAAGAATCCTGGTGCCTATTCATTACTGCTGTTACTGGTATATTAAATTATGCAAGGAGGCTAAATTCAGTTCTTAAATTGTTGTAACCAGAGAATCATAAGGGCCCTGTAATTAGACCCAATTTAAAACCTATTGATAATCTTCTGAACGACATTGTTGATATTTCCAAGACCAATTCTAGAGTCAAACAATATTATTTTGTACTATTAAATTTTTTCTGTTCCCCGCATTTTTTTTAAAGGTGACACTTGGTAGCAGAAATCCCTTGGGAAAAAATTGTGGAGTCAAGTGGGATGGTTGAATCATCCCTGATCTTTGGTGGAGTCAAGGGGATATGAGAAGACAAGCCAGCTAGATATGGTTCATTCTTTAACTTCCTCCCTTGGAAGACACATTTTTATTTCAATTTCTTCTCCATCTCCCTTTTTTTGCATTCCATGTATTATAAGATAGTCTGGGAGTTTATTTTTGTTTATTTTTGGTGAAAGAAAAATAAGAAAGAAGGAGGAAAAGAGATAAAGTATTGTAAATGAAAAATAAATATAATTTGAAAACTTAGCTTTGGAAAAATATCTAGTGTGTTTGAGGTTTATAAGAAGGCATTCATTTCGGGGGGGGAGAGGGGATGGAGGTGATTGACGTAGTAACAAACAAAACAATCCTCTGAGTCCCTAGGAGTTAGCTAAACAGCAGAGTTTACCCTCTATCTACAAAGAGCTACTTTGTGTCTGAATTAGTGGACAGAATGATTGAACTCTGCGGAAGTGAAAAAGAAGGAAAAAATAATAATGATAGCTAAGACTTCTAGCATTGTGTCCTCTGAACCTGAACTTTCAAATGCACTTAAAAATGCATGATACTCCCATATTTATATTTTTCACTTTTGTTGACTCCTCAGTTGTGAATTATAGCTTCACTACCACTAAATATATCTGCAGTGAAAAGGAGGATGAAGCTGTCACAGAGCAGCCTGCTATTCCTTAATGGAAGTTTTCAAATTTAGATAAGGGAAGCTGAAAATTAAAATTGGACAAACTTAACCAATTTCAAAGTTATCCTCTCCTTTAATATGTTCACCGCACTTTGGATTGCATATCTTTCTTCCTTAAAAGTAAAATTTATATGGATCCAAATCCAAGTATGAAATGGAAGGCAGGAGTCTATAATGTTAGAATTGGGGTGGGGGAAGCTTTGTGCTACTAAATGCAAGTTTAAACCATAGAGTTTAAATAGGGTACCAATTATTCCTCCCTGAGCTTTGAGCCTCTCTTAAAGCTACCTAGAGTCACGTAAAAATGAGATATAAATTGAACGAATAAATAAATAAAGTTTGCCAGCCATTGCCAAAAAGTCTTCTTGTCACTTAGGCTTTTTGATTCTTATAATAGATTGCAAGTTTAAAATCTTTTTAAAAAAAATTGGAAGTGCTGCATTGGGAATCCCTGACTTTAAAGTTTGGAATGTTATGGCCTACAAATAGAAATATGTTTTGAGAATCATTACATTGATGCAAAGTCACTTTTTCTGAGGAGAGCTTTTGCAATGGGTTTCTGGGACAACATTACTACAGAGCTATCTCAGATTCCACAGAACAACATTTGGTCTGGCTGCCAAATATTTGAGGACGTATATTAGAAGCCAAGGATATGATTATGCAACTGTACATTGCACAGTGTAAATAAGAAGCAAAGCAGTGTACTGGGACCCCTACAACAACTACTCACAGGAATAAAAATGTAAATGGTCGATACAATTAAACATATATTTGCATGTTAGTATTAATAAAAATGCAGTAAAATGTAATAAATATGTTGCTGTATATATATGATACAAGGTGCATTGAAGGGTTAACATACACAGATTAGCATGGGATCCCTATGCTCGTGGGGTCCACAGGCAAGTGCCCATCAGGCCCATGCATTAAGACAGCCCTGGTGCTAGCATTACCATAGTTTGGGTAATGAAATGTCTGCCAGAAAAGAACAAAGCTCCAAAACTGTTATGTATGTAGGTTTGAAGTCATTGGTTTAGTTTGAACTGTTCTTGTAAAATGTTGGAAATGATTGGTTTAAAAAGTGCGGGAAAACCCTGCACTCTGATTGGCTGGCAACTGCGGCTGCTGGCTATAAGTAGCAGCTGCAGCCCAGCCAAATTGGGTCCATTCTGAGCTTTAGTCACTAATAAACTAAGAGCTTGAAGCACTCCGCGTCTGTCTCTTCATGCAAATTTAACAAAAACCATTAAGGAAACCACATATTTCTGTGTCTTAATTTACTTCTAAACAAGAATATAGTGGTTTCAGTTTCACATATTATTTAATTAAAATAATACTTCTAAATCAATTAAGTTATCAATGCGTGTTTTTGTTTTGGGGGGAGCTAATTGTTTAAAAACACACAACAGTGCAGGATGGCCAACTTGTCTAGCTGAAGGGACCAAATATTGAGGACTGGATTCATTCATTTATTTATTGTTCAGAGCAGCATATAGCATCTTCTCTCTCTCTACTCCAAAGCACTTACAATCCCATTAGAATCCCATTGGAAAGACAACTGGCTGATTTTTAAAAATCCTGGAAGTTGTGATTCAGTACAGCGAATGTTTTTTCACCCACACAGAAGTGAAGAAACAGGAAGCAAGGAACATTCCTACTGCTTTGTTTCCAATTCTCTATGTTTTGTGTGTGTGTATGAGTTATGCTTGTTGTATAGAACTTAGAGCAAATAATTCTCTCTGAATAATTTTCACATCAATGTATTAAGGATAAGAGTTAGATGTTAAAAGGACTATATATTTTTTATTTTACTCTTGTTTTAATTCTTCTTTCAGTTTAAAGAAAAACCATTCATATATGCATTATTTTCTCTTCTGTATCCATCAACCCAAATGAAAACTTTTTGTTCCAACAGTTTTAGTAGTTGATGGTCATGGAAATTGGTTTCTAAGTTGTTTGAGCACATAGATCATATGGGAAATATATGATAATCAAATCATCATTCTGCAAACAAAATTGCCCTTTTTATACCATGCCATTAAAAAAATCCATTTTACTCTGCAGGGTACAAGGAAAGATTTAAAAGAATGAATCTCATTATTTATTATAGCATCATGCAACTAAAATGATTGCTTCCTTCTTCTTTTCTGAAAAATGATAGCATGATTTGTTTAGTTTCTATTGCTGCATTTAGACTCCTGGGTAGTAAGAAGGATCAAGCCATAAAAATAAATAAGATAAGACAACACAGTAGGTACACAAATTATATAGCAGCTGGGAACAGAATAGGGGATCTGAAATTCTTGCTAGAATTCATTTTACATGTAATTCTTGAAAAAAATTATAACAAATTGAGATATAGAGTACAATTAAAATTAAATGAAAAACCAACACATATCTATTCCAACAAAGCAATAAAAATTTACAGCAACTATTGCCTGAAATTAAATATCAGGGCTAAACATAAAGGATAGAAGCTCGCATAAGAACTAGAGTATTCACTAAAATCCAATTATGCATTCAGTCCCTGTAAACACACATCATATGAATGCAAAATTTTCAAAGACTTTCTTTCTTACAAATTTCATATTGCCTTTTAAGAAGAAAGTGATTATTTATACATGTAGCATTTAGATTATAGGTTATAAAATTTTTCCAGGAACCTTTTAAAACACAAAGAGGACAGTCTCCAAAAGGTACTTCAGATTTTAGATTAAAATTTATGACATCATTAGACAATGTTGCTTACCCTCCAGATATTTGAAATACAATTTCCCCTAAAAATACACATACATAAACACCTATATTAAGCTTATGGGGGTGATAGAATATAATTAATTACATTGGAAGGGACTAGTTTGGGGAAAGTTGTTGTTAAGTACATAGATTTAAGCTTCCCTTAAAACATTTAGGAAAAGTTGGATTTTTTGAAGACTACAACCTCTAAGGTTTTTAGATAAAACATTGATGGTAGCTTATTCAAACTTCTGGAACATCAATATATGGAATAGCTTAGAATTGTTCCCAAGGACAGGGATAACTTGTTTGAAAGAAATGCAAAACTTTAGGCAGATCTTCATGCATTAATTTCATTTCACATTCTCCTTCATACTAAGTTGTCTGATCATTATTACTACAAGAAAATGGAAGACAGCCAATTAATTGGGTTAAAATATAACTTGAATATTAAAACTGCTTAGTTGAGCAAATATACTAAGACTATGAACTTTAACATATGTCATATTATCTTCCTAGATACCATTTAGGTCGTTGAGTCAAACATTCTGCTCTGTGAAGAAATGAAAATTAAAACACCTTTACATAATTCAGAAAATGAAGCCTTCTTTAGGACACTAGCTCCTCTGACATACTTCTCTACTTAGAATAAGTGGTATCTTATTCAATAGTAGTTGCTGCGAGATGGATTTTGGAGTCCTAATGGATAATCACTTAAATAAGAGCCAGAAATGTGCTGTGAGAAAAAAGCCAACACAGTTCTCAGACACAGTTAATAGAGCAATCATGTGAAATGTTAGTACCACTTTATAATGCCTTGGAAAGACCACACTTGGAATATTGCATCCAGTTTTGGTCACCACAATATAAAAAAGATGTTAAGGCTCTAGACTCATCTCAAATGATCTAAGTTCTAGAGCCCACTGTAACTACATAGCCAAAAAGGCATTAAGAGTTGTTAACCTAATCCTACGTAGCTTTTTCTCTGGTAATATCACTCTACTAACTAGAGCATACAAAACATTTTCTAGTCCAATACTTGAATACAGCTACCAGTCTGGAACCCACATTATGTATCTGATATTAACACAGTAGAGAAAGTCCAGAAATATTTCACAAGAAGAGTTCTCCACTCCTTCACTCATTGCAGAATATTTTATGCCACCAGACTTGAGGTTCTAGACCTAGAAAACCTAGAACTACGCTGCCTTCGGTCCGATCTAAGTATAGTATATAAAATCATACATTGCAATGTCCTACCTGTCAATGAATACTTCAGCTTCAACCATAACAATACAAGAGCACACAATAAATACAAGCTCATGGTTAACCGCACCAAACTTGATTGCAGGAAATAAGACTTCAGCAACAGAGTGGTCAATGTCTGGAATACGCTACCCGACTCTGTGGTTTCTTCCCCAAACCCCAAAAACTTTAACCTTAGACTGTCTACTATTGACCTCACCCCTTTCCTAAGAGGTCCGTAGGGGGCATGCATAAGTGCACCAAAGTGCCTACTGTCCCCTGTCCTATAGTTTCTTTTATTTTCTTATATGTATCCATGTATTTAGAACTATGTTTATACTTATACCTATTATCTTGTAAGCAATTGACTAATCAAATAAATAAATAAAAATAAAAAAGATGTTAAGGCTCTAGAAAGAGTGCAGAGAAGAGCAACAAAAATGGTTAGGGGAGTGGAGGCTAAAACATAAAAAATGGTTGGAGAAATTTGATACTAGTTTAATGTTAAGGGTAGTATGATAACAGGGTTTGAATATCTAATGGCTGCCACTAAGAGGGGCTTATCCTCCTATTCTCCAAAGCACCTGAAGGTGGGCCAAGAAACAATGGGTGGAAACTAATCAAGAAAACAACCAACCTAGAACTAAAGAAAAATTTCTTGACAGTTAGAACAATTAATCAGTGCTTCAGACGTTGAGGTGCTCAACAGTGAAGCTTTTTAAGAAGAGATTGGACAACCATTTGCCTAAAATGGTCTAGGGTTTCCTGCCTGAGCAGGGGTTGGACTAGAAGACCTTCAAGGTCTGTTGCAACTCTGTTATTCTGTTCTGTTATTCTGTTATAATTTATTTCTCTCCATATCAGTGGTTCTAAACTTTTTCTTCACTACAGACCCCCTTGAAATATATAGTGTGGCCACAGACCATGGCCATGGACCATCAAAACTTAACAAGATTTAAAGCACTAAACTGCATCAAATTTTATTTCAATTTCCTCAAATTTGGAGAGAAGGGAAATATATTAATTTGTTAATGCACACGCTCCTATTATAATATCTTTATCACAATGATTTCATATGAATTTAAAATAAAATATCAACATTCTTTTCACACAAACAGATCATTTTAGGGTACTTTGTCATGCTAATTCTGAATTTTTTTCACTAAAATTTGATGAAAAGTTTTTACAATTCTGATCACCTTCCACCTTGTTTGTCTCTGTTTAGTTACCTTATATTTTTGTTTATGGAACCAGAGCCACCACTTGGAGGAACAGACTTCAAATCCATTGTAGCCCTAAAGAGAGCTGTTGGGCTAAGAACATGTATTTAAGAGAAGAAATGCCTAATTAAATGTCCTACTAACAATATTAGCACCAAAACTACAAGCACATGGATCGATTAATATGACATATGCAGTGGTGGGATTCAATTTTTTTTACTACTGGTTCTGTGGGCGTGGCTTGGTGGCTGTGGCAGGGAAAGGATACTGTAAAATCTCCAGTCAGAGGTGGTATATACCAGTTCTCTGAACTACTCAAAATTTCCACTACCAGTTCTCCAGAACTGATCAGAACCTGCTGAATACCACCTCTGGACATATGCATACAAAAATGAAAATGAAAGCTAGAAAATAATATGAATATAATTTTACAAGTTGTACTTCACTTAACACAAGATGTTGGGGAAAAGGGATCATATTATGTTCATATAAATACAACTAATGAGAATGCTGATGCTCATTTGACTCATGTATCTTAAGTTACCAAAATCTATTAATTTCTTAGGGGCTAAAGTAACTTAACATGAATGTGGTCTTTAGCCTATTAACTTCTCAATGTTATATAAAAAACAATTTTTCAACTAAGCTATTTTAAAATGACAATTGTCAATATCAAAGAATAAATATTTTATTACAGTCCAAGACCAGATCATAAAAATTAGAACAGTCAAATACCATCTGACAATACTCTTTTAATTAAGTGAAGAATCTATTCTGTTGTCAGGTCTAAATATTTGTTTTATTTTTATTTTATTTATCACATTTATAAAGCTGTAAAGTGACTCTAGGCGGCTTACAATAAAAATAAGCATGAATTCAAAATGTTAAAACACATAAAATTAAAAGCCATCAACAATACCAAAGGTTTATCTCTCAGGCACAGAATGTTGCATTTGTATATATAATTTCAGAGGATTTGTCTATTCTAAATACTACTGGTTAACATACACGGTAGGCTATCTAAGGTTTTGATTATCTAGCAATAAAATACTTACACTGCAGAAAAATATGGTTAATATGACTTTCAGAAAATTATATTCTTTTATATAAATATAAGTTTACACACAGCTTTAGTCACATGTGGTACTTAAATTAATATCAGAGAGCCATTCAAATCTAAACACCCATATTCAGACAAGACTCCCATTGATTTTAACAAAACATTATTTCAATGAAATTTTATTGTTATGAGGATTTGTGCCCCAAATAATTTGCAAGCATTACTCAAATGGTACCAGTGAATATTATTAAATTATTAAAATGTATTTATTATTTGTTAAAATATTTATACAAAATACATATCTCAGTGTTTTGCAGTATGTTGTAAAATAAAGCAATAAAAAAAATCCATGAAAAACATGGAAAGTACTAGTAAGTTAGTGACTGGGAGAGCCAATTTAAGAAATTATGTTTTTCAAGGATTATTCAAAGTATGTCAGATTTTGCCATACTGCAATCATCCTTTGTACCAGCTAGGCATAGCAGTAAATTTCACTTCTCCAGACATTTAATCCTATACTGAAAAACTTTTTAAAACAGAAGTTCACAAACATGATATAGTAAGATTAACTGATTTATTTCAAGCAAAAAAAGTTGTTTTATATGCAGAAGATCTGGCTGTTGCAAAATATAGGAATTGATTCATACCCAGCCACCCAACCACCCAACCACCCACCCACGAACACACACACACACACACACACACACGTCTGTATATGTTTGCATATTTGCTCCTGGGCTTAGATTTCAATCTTTTTCAGCCACAGAACAAAAATCAAACAAAATCAGTAAGATACTACACAGGCATCCCATCAAGACTGCCTTCAAGATGGACAAAAAAATAGCCGCCATCCTAAGAAACCCCAATGATAAAATTGACCTAGAAAACCAAGGCATATATGAAGTACCCTGTGCATCATGCCCTGCCACATACATAGGACAAACCAATATAAGGATAAGTACCCGCCTTGAAGAACACAAGAATGCAGTAAAAAAACTGAAACACACTTCCTCACTAGTCCAACATATGAAAGCCACAGGTCATAGCATTGACTTCAATAACACCAAAACCCTAGCTACTACAGAAAACCCCAGCTACAGAATCATCTGAGAAGCCATAGAAATTGATAAAAGACCTAATAGAATGAATAGAAGAGATGACTCCACCAGACTATCAATCATCTGGAAGCCTGCACTCACAAACAAAAAAATCTCTATACCACAATCCAAACAAACACCTGGACACAAACAGACCCTCTCTAATACCTCCAACCCAAACACGCCCCAGCCAGGTACCCAAATAAAACCTAGCTTACTAATAAACAATTGTTGGCCATTCACAAGAAACCAAGCTGCACTAAAAAAACCCAATACACAAAACACAATGTTGCCAGCTAATCAAGAACACAGTAACTCAAAGACCAATAAACACAGATCTAGAGTCTCAGCCAATCAGGATGAAGAAAAACACCATTCAAATAAAAAACAAAGCCAGCACCAAATTCAAACAGAAATGGCTGCCAAAGCCTGACACACATGATTAGGAAAAAAACCAATACACAAGCCTGAGGATGGTAGATGAGATTCTGCCAAAACATCACTATAACTTTAAAAGCACAACTATTAAGACATGGGAAAATACCCGAAGAAACCTAAATACCATATATATATGCAGGTCTTGGTGTGTTCGGGTTTTTTCCCATGTAAGACTGAGAGTATCTTGGTGACGTTTTGACAAGGTCCCACTCGCCATCTTCAGGCTTGTGCTTTCAGCTTCATTCTTGTGTGAGCAAAGTGTGATCAGAGCAGCCATCTCTATAAATACTGGTGGGGAAGTATGGTGTGCTGGCTCTGTTGTAAGCGGGTTGATTGGCTGTGTTGTTACTTCTTGATTGGTTGATGGAGTTGATGTTTGCAGATTGGTTGGCTTTTTCGTGAGAACCTGTATGGCTGAGGTACTGGCTGTGTGTCTATCAGCCTTTTGTGTTGTAACGACCTGGGTAATGGGCTGTGTTGTAACATCCTGAGGTTTTTTTCCTCACACATCTCAACAGCCTACACCCCAAAATACAATTCACCATGGAAACAGAAGCCAACAACCAACTTCCCTTCCTGGACATCCTAATTTACAAAAAACCCAATGGCTCCCTAGGACACACCATCTACTAGAAGAAAGCACACACGAACTGCTACTTAAATGCACAATCCCATCACCACCCTGCACAGATCAACTCCATAGTCAAGACCCTCATCTCTGACAAAGACCACCTGATAACAGAATTATACACCCTCACTTACTTATTAATTTCCAATGGATTCCAAAGAAACACAATTACCAACCTAATCCTAAGGGAGACACCCCCCAAAAACTGAGACACAAAACAGGATAACAGTATCGCCCTCCTCCCCTACATCAAAGGCACCACAGATAAAATCAGCAAAATTCTCCACAAACACAATATCAGGACAGCCTTCGGCACTGACCAAAAAATAGCCAACATCTTAAGAAACCCCAAGGACAAGATCCAGCTTGAAAACTAAGGAGTTTATGAAACACCATGCAAAAATTGCCCAGCCACATACATTGGACAAACCAACAGGAGAATAAATGCATGCATCGCAGAACACAAGAACAGAGTCAGAAAAGAAGAAAATACTTCCTCCCTTTTCCAACACCTTAAAGCCACAGGACATGAAATTAATTTTGAGGGATCCAAATTAATCTCTAATACTGAACACTTCAACAAGAGAATAATCAGGGAAGCCATTGAAATAGAGAAACACCCCCATAACATGAATAAACGGGACAATACCTCCCACCTACCAGACATCTGAAAACTAGCCCTAATCAACAAATGAGTCCCAGCCATGAAAACCAACACAGGACCCAAAACAACACATGACACCACCACCAATCTCCCTCACCAGACTCAAACTCAAACCCATCCCATAGATGAAAGGTAACCACTGTCCAGAAACCAGACCATGGCTGCATCACCAGCTGCTACACCCTCCGACCTCCAAACTAAGCAAACTGACACACGCCATGAACACATAGCCAGACCTCAAATTTGGAGCCAAACCAAAGCCCGGAATGTTACATCACAGCCATCCACTCAGGATATCACATCACGGAATTCAGGAGGTTACACCACAAAACCTCAGGATGTTACAACACAGCCAACCACCCAGGACATTACAGCACAAGACCCAGGATGTCACAACAATAGAACTCAGAAAGTCACCACACAGCCCATTACCCAGTTCGTTACAACACAAAAGGCTGATAGACATACAGCCAGTACCTCAGCCACACAGGGTCTTACGAAAAAGCCAACCAATCTGCAAACATCAGCTCCATCAACCAATCAAGAAGTGACAACACAGCCAACCAACCTGCTTACAACAGAGCCAGCATACCACACCTCCCCACCAGTATTTATAGAGAGACGACAGCTCCGATCACACTTTGCTCACACAAGCACAAAACCGAAGACACCAGCCTGAAGATGGCGAGTGGGATCTCGTCGAAACATCGCCAAGGTATTCCCAATCTTACACGGGACAAGACCCGAATACACCAAGACCTACATACCTTTACCCATGAAAATCTACATCTACATCTACATACATACATACATACATACATACATATATATATATATATATATATATGTGGGTCTTGGTGTATTCGGGTCTTGTCCCGTGTAAGATTGAGAATACCTTGGCAACGTTTCGACGAAATCTCATCCGTCATCTTCAGGCTGGTGTCTTCAGCTTCGTTCTTCTGGGAGAAGTGTGTGATAGTGGCTGTTTTTCCCTTTTAAACTCCAGAGTTGGCTGTGTTGTTACTTCTTGATTGATTGATGGAGTTGATGTATGCAGATTGGATGGCTTTTTCCTGAGACCCTGTGTGGCTGAGGTGCTGGCTGTGTGTCTCTCAGCCTTTTGTGTTGTAACGACCTGGGTAATGGGCTGTGTGATGACCTTCTGAGTTCTATTGTTGTGACGTCCTGGGTGTGGTGCTGTAATCTCCTGGGTGTTGTCTGTGTTGCAACCTCCTGATGTTTTGTGTTGTAATCTCCTGAGTTCTGTGATGTAACAACACAGCCAACTCTGGAGTTTAAAAGGGAAAAACAGCCACTATCACACACTTCTCCCAGAAGAACGGCTGAAGACACCAGCCTGAAGATGACGGATGAGATTTCGTCAAACGTTGCCAAGGTATTCTCAATCTTACACGGACAAGACCGAATACACCAAGACCTACATACCTTTCGTGAAAATCTACAAAACAATATATATATATATATATATATATATATATATATATATATATATATATATGTTTTCGTAGATTTTCACGGGTAATAGATCATTGGTTGTCCTGAGATAAGTCATCATCTTCAGGCTAATTTTCTCCTGGAGAAGTGTGTGATTGTGGCTGTTTCCTTTAAACTAGAGTTTGTGTTGTTATTGATTGGTTTGTGGAGTTGATGTATGCAGATTGGATGGCAGAGACACACAGCCAGCACCTCAGCCACACAGGGTCTCAGGAAAAAGCCATCCAATCTGCATACATCAACTCCACAAACCAATCAAGAAGTAACAACACAGCCAACTCTAGAGTTTAAAAGGGGAAAACAGCCACAATCACACACTTCTCCCAGGAGAACGAAGCTGAAGACACCAGCCTGAAGATGACGGATGAGATTTCGTCGAAACGTTGCCAAGGTATTCTCAATCTTACACGGGACAAGACCCGAATACACCAAGACCTATATATATATATATATATATATATATATATATATATATATATATATATATATAGTCAGCCAGTGTAGTCACAGTAAAATATGACAATAAAGGTTATCTTACAAAATTAAAAGAATTAAAAATGGATTTAGGAAACATTATTTTGGGAATTGCATAACTTTCAAATTAGGTACAAACATTACTTTTGTTTATAATGATATTTCTACAATCATTGTTATCACCCTCTTCCGCAGGCCTACCTTATTATTCTCTTTCTTGAAAGGCAAAAATTCATGTTGCTTTTAAAGGTAACTTGTTGCTCAAACCATACTCTGAAGCATTTTAAGTCACTGAATTAGTAAAGGGAAATATACAGTAGGCATGACATTGCTTTGTGCTGTATCTTCCATAAGCAAGAGCTAATCATATCCTTTGGAGTGCATTATATTCCCTTGTCAGAAACAAAGCAAAATGGATCCTTAAACTGAGTTAGCTACCTCTTCTTCAAAGGAGGTTTGCGGCACATGTGATGATAAGCAATATCTGTCTATTGCAGCAACTGTAAGAGTAAGAAACTATATTATGCATTTCTGAAAATGCCGAGAAGTTCTGTCTTGTGGTATGTATTTTGGTGGATAAAGCCAAACCTATGTGTAAAATAGTATGGTATTTTAACAGGCAGATTCTGGTGAAATCTCATACATTGTTGTCTCATCTTGTCAGCTAAAAATTATGGAAATGTTTGCTGATATGATACAACAGTGTATCTGTATTATATATATAAAACAACCAACAACAGAGAATCCTCTATGTCCTCTAATTACTTAACAAAGTGAATTGGAAAGTATTTCCAAGATCTCTAGTTGACAACTTTCTTCTTTCTTTTGTGTTTTAAAAACTAGGGGAGCAGTAAGATAAGCATAAATATAATATAAATGTAAAAGAAAAGGAAGTAATTTTTAAATGGGAAAATCATAAATTACAGCAATATAATTTCTGAGATCTCACAATATTTTGATATTTTTATCTAAAACTTTTCTGGATTTCAAGAGAAAACACAGAAGTATAACCACATTTGGTGATCTTATAAGGACTAACCATTTGCCTTGCCTTATTATATTATTTTATTTTATTCAATACGTGTTCCACTTGGAAATGTTTTGGACATATAAGTGTTGTAGACCAGGGGTCGCCAACCTTTTGGATTCAGGGATCACCAAACTCATAATTTTAAATCCCAGGGACCACTAACCGATTCTGTGGGTGTGGCCTGATTTGTGGGTGTGGCTTGGTAGTTATGTGACTGGCTGGGCATGGCTTGTAAATATTATAAATATTTATGTAAATATTATAAATATTTATATAAATATTGATTTTTTTATAAAAAAAGCAACTTTTACCCAAAATCAGGCAAAGCAGAAGGGCAGATTGAGTTGCTCACAGAATCACAGATTCATTCAGAGATCTATCTATCTTCCATCAGCTAGCTCAGTCTGTCACATAAAATTTGTTTGCAAGCAAACTCATAAAATTTGCTAGCAAGCAAACTCACAAAATTAACTCACAACACATCATGTATGTAAATATTAAATTTTTATTTTAAAAAAGAGCAACTTTTACCCAAAATCAGGCAAAGCAGGCAGGCAGATTGAGTTGCTCACAGAATCACAGCTTCATTCAGAGATCTATCTATCTGCCATTGGCTAGCTCAGTCTGTCACATAAAATTTGCTTGCCGTGAGTCTGCACTGAATAATAGACCTTCAGTCCTAAGGGAGGTTCGGCTGTGCTTAAAAGCAGAACCAAAGATCTAAAGACTAGCTAGAAAGCAAGAAATCCAACCATTTCCTGCTTCCTAGCTAATCTAAATCTCCTGGCACAGCAGAACAGCTGATGGTCAGAAAAATAGCAATTTAGCAGGCAAGTTTGCCAGGTAAGGAGTGAGTGGGCAGGGAAGGTTCCTGCAGGCCATATGGGTGGCGCAGCCTTGTGTTTCTGTGCAACCTGGATTAATTGCTTTGGGGGGATGCTCTGGGGATGAGATTTCTCTGCGGCCCACCAAAATTTTCTCATGGCCCACCAGTGGGCCGTGGCCCACCGGTAGGCGACCGCTGTTGGAGACTACTGCAATGGGATATGAATACATATTCATTATTTTAATGCAAATTAAATTCAAGATCAACAAGTGACCAAGAAGGGAAAACTTACAACAGATTGCTTATTACAGCCAATTACAATAACGTCTGTCTTCAGAATGTCTCAGGTAACTTTTTGAAGTAAATAATGTAGAAATAAGACAAGCCAAAATCATTTCACAAAAGAGTAAGAGAGTTCTAAAATGATATAAGGGTTTTTCATAAATAATGGATGGTACATCCCCTGTATCCTGCTCACAGGTGTAGCTGAGGTCACCAAGAAAAGAGAAGATCAAAATGTATCAAAAGCGTAGTCCCTGAAAAATCACAGGGAAGAAAGAGAGCGGGAAAAAGGGAGGGGGGCAATAAACCAAACCAAAATACAAAATGTCTGAAACCAGAGGCAAAGCCTCTGAAATGCAGTAGACCAAAAAGGTCAAGAGGATAAAGATCACATGTGCTGGAAATAAAAGACCCTGTTTTTCTTCTTGTACTGTCACAAAGTGCCTATAAGGATTAGCCTTTTCAGAAAGTAGAGTCTGATGTACTAGCAAACTGCTTCTTTTTATTCTCATGCTTTGCTGTTCTTAATTTTGACTTCTCCTCTTCTGGTTTCTGCTCTCTTGAACTGTTAAATACCAGCTCTTCTCAACTTCCAGTCTTGTAAGAGGGTGAAACAAACCCAAACAAACAACAACAGGAAAGAAAAATGTCCACTGTCCACAGGGAAAGGAAACATATTTCCTTGCCATCTGTTACATCTGTTAGTGCACATGTTTTAATGAAGCATAGAAAATAATTCAGGATCACAGCCAAGAAAATATTCTAAGGGTCAGAGGTGACAACTAAGTGATATATGTCTCTCATGAGCCTATCAAAGAGTTAACTTTAACCAAAGGGCATAGAAGTCATTCAGATATTTAAGCAATCTAAATGTCAATCTGAATTAAATTTTCCAGTGTGAATAATGTTGCATTCCCAGAAATGTTTTCAATTAAGGTGGTAAGAATCACTATCAAAAGCTAAAGTGGAAATAACCAGAAGTTAAGACAAAATCTAGAATGAGACCTCATTTGGATAACTTTTACCTTGTTTTTTTCTGGAGAGAATAGTCAAGTTTGGGCTGAATGCTTACTAATATCAGAAATGTGCATTATTATGTTTGCAGTTCCAAACAGAACTTATGCATTTGTCCAGAGAAACTTGATGAACCCTGAAATTTAAATCTATGGTTGAATAGAATATGTGCATTTGATATACTCACTAATCAATATTTTATTTAATATTATTGAAAAAATAAAATATATGCTTAATGAAATTAACCCAATAATTAACTTTATAGGACTATCCTGTGTAATCTGATCAGAGTTTGAAATAAAAATATCGGCAAATATCTGAGAAATAAACCTACAGAGAAATTTCTTAACCTGAAATATGTTTTTAAAAAATCTAACATACATTGAAAACCTATAGTGTGCTGATTTAATACTAGAGTATAAATTGTAACTTTCATATTTATGAACTAATTCTGAAAAGTTCTATTTTTGTAAAATCCAGCAAACTACTTCCAAAAATGTTGCCAAAAAAAAAGAAAAAGAAAAAAAAACCTTCAGAGACTTGTCTGGGCAGTTGCCAGGAGTCAAGACAGATTTGAAATCACAAAATTTATGTGACAGGACTGGCCAAGATTTTGGTGGCAAAGGGCTGAACACACATTTGAATAATGTTTTGAAGGGCACACTTCCAAACACAGGGGAAGCTCTAGAATACAGTGAAATTCTTCAATTTTTCTTTCTTCTACTCAGATCTATTAATCATATTCATTAATAATCATCATTAAATATTATAATCTATTCCAATTAAGAATTTATTTTCAATAATTCAATTTTCAATTGAAAAATAATTGTGTCATTTTATATACTTCATGAATTAAACTAAGTACTTCATTAATATCTCTGAGAAGCAGTTTGATGTAATAGTGAAAATGCTGGACTACCAGTCTGGGATTTGCAACTTTGTCTCAGCTTCTCCTCCATACGTTGGTTGTGAAAGTCAGCATGAAATTGCTCACTGAATGAACATGGGATCTGTTTAACAACAGCAACCTGGATTGCAGGTTGGGAGTCCCATCACTAGTGACACAGTTGTGCTTTACAACCACATAGCTTAGTGATGGAAATTCTGGTCCCAAATGCTGTTGTAAACCAAGAACTACCTGTCCATAAAGTCTATATGCATGATATATATCTTGCAACAGTTCTTTAACTATAAGTAATCCAGGGTGTATTAGATAGCAATCTTGACAATGTCTACCAGTTAAGGACAACTACTGAACAAAAGTGGCAGATTTGGGAATTGTACTTAAGTGTGAGAGATTGTATAGAGATAGGGAAAGTAGTGAAAGAGAACATAAACACCATGAATCAAGTGATAGCTGTTGAGTAGGTTGCTAGCTTACCTCAAAATCAGCAACTTAGTCAAGGTCAAGGAACACCTTGGAAGAAGCATTTCAAATCTCAGGAGACTTAATTAAGTCGCTAACAAAGAAACTGGGAAATTCCTCTAGCATGCCAGGATTCTGTTGTATTTACCCATTAATAGCATTAAAGATACTTTACTGAAATATTTCTAGTCCTTGCTTCTTTGATCTTGCTCAGTTGTGACAATTTTGACATTAAGATGTACTTGTCATATCCACACCAGTGGCTTCTCAAATAGATCAATGATTTCAGTCTCTTTTCCTTCCTTTTAAATAAGTCTTTAATGTACTGGGTTTTAGTTGAGTCTATCATGCTCTGACTGTAGAAAGCTCATTGCTTTTAATTTTGAGTGCCATACAAGAAGCATCATAGTTAAGATGGGTGGGCTCATTTGATAAAGTGTTAAAGGGCTTTAATTGCTCAGCCAACTTGCCTGATCCATATCAAAGGCCTTAAGATACTTCACATGCTGCTTCTGTTGCACTCACTGAATATTTGTTTGTGCTATTTTATTCTCTGAAACAGCTTTGAGGTACATTTTTATTAAAATATGAAAGACACTAATGGATAAAGTTCACCTTGTCCATATGTAAGTGTGAGTTAGAAACAGCAATGTTTATTATATATTTAAGCATTGCTTAAAAGATTCAGGAAAGTCTCTGTAAAATATTATGTTGACAATCCTGTCTTTTGCTTGTTTGGCTTAGAGTGAACAGAAATACAGAAAATGGAATCTCTTTTTCAAAGAATTGGTTTTTATGAGTCAATATTCTTTCTAAAATCACAGGTTAAGTACTTCAACTCCATCTTGATTGGCTCTGGATAACTCAGGGTCAGAGACTTTTCAAAAAGCAAACCAATAAAGTATAAGATTTCTTAAAAGTAGCAGCTGCCCACCCATGATTACAAAAACAATTAGATTTAATAAACACAGTACTGTCTGAGCATGGCTTAAAGCACTGCAATATTTCATGACTGGTCCTGCCATTTTCTAATCCATTATCACAGCTGCTCACCTTATCACCCTCTCAGGCAGGCTTGACTGCTCATAAGTATTTTAGACAGGTCTCTGGAGGATGGCCTTTAGAAGAAAGTGTGATTGCAAGGGCTTTGCTGAAAAACAAAGGAGAATTGCCGGTTACCATCTGGGATTGTGAACCTTGAAGAAGTCAAAAAAGGAAGCAGCAACCACTTCTCTTTACTTTCATCCTTCACATGATACACCAGAGAGGATCTTAGAAATGAAAGGGTAAAATCTGAGAAAAGGCAAGAAAAATACAATGAAAGTGGGAAAAATACAGTTGGGAAAGTTCATTTGTCCAGTTTTGATGACTGGGGAATAAGAAATTGGGAAGACGAAGGAGGTGGAAGAAGAGGTGGAATGCAAGAAAATGCTACTTTACATTATTTTTATTCCAAAAGGGATATTTTTTCAAAAAAATATATTGTGGAACTGATTCTTAACTTCCAAATTTTCCAGACATTATCCCGACATTAATATTATTACTGTCCCATTATTACCATTATGTTTCTGGTATTCACAATTGAAATAGTAACTCAGAAAGGACTTATGAGGGGGGAAAAGCATTGTGAACAAGAGCAATCACTAGCTTTGCAACTGTTCAAACTGCCCCTTGGCTTAATATTGTCCTTGATATTAGATCATTTAGTGAACTAAAACATTTGGGGGGAAAAAACTTCTGGTTGTTATTTTCTCTCAGTTCATTTTTCCCTTTTCTTGTTTCTTAATGGCTTGAACTTCATTTTTCCCAATGCAATCTACATTCATAACTGACATTAACAGCAGTATATAAGAAGTGGTAGCCCTGGCAACTGACAATATGGCAGTGGTGGAGCTACTCAGATGTGCCTGGCCTTCCCAGAGCAGAGAAAGATGGTAATACTAAAGAGTAGAAGAGGGAGTAGAATTAAACCAATGGTGAAGTTCGCTTACTCTGGCTCCCTCTTCTGTTCTTCTATTCTGTTATTTTTTTGAATTCTTTATTGTCATTGTATGTATATACACAGTATACATACAATGAAATTCACTTAATACCCAGAGACCAGACCCAACATGCACACACACATGACAATCCCCAAACATTCCCCCATCTGCCAAAATTCCCCACCCCTTAAAAACACACAAGCATCCACACAACAGACCAAGTCATACTGTCCAACAGCTCACTGATGGTGGTCCTTAAGTTCATTGTTAAGTGCAATTATAGCTCTGGGATAAAAACTGTTCAGAAAACATGTGGTCCGAGTTTTAATTGTTCTGTATCTTCTGCCAGAAGGCAACAGTTCACAAAGATTGTAAGCAGGATGGGAAGAGTCTCTGAGAATGTGCAACTTCCTCAAACAGTGAGATACAAAGATGTCATCCAGAGCTGGTAGCTGGAGCCTGATGATATTCTGGGCAGTTTTAATGATTCTCTGTAGAGCCTTTTTGTCTGCTACAGAGCTGCTCCCATACCATGCAAGAATGCCGCATGTCAGGACACTCTCAATGGTGCTGTGGTAGTAGGACAGAAGTAGATGCTGAGATTTATCTAAGAAGTAGATTTATCTTCCTGAGCATTCTCAGGAAGTCCAGGCTCTTCTGTGCCTTCTTCACAAGCATGTTAGCATTCATAGCCCATGAGAAGTCCTCCAAGGTATAAGAGCCCAGAAATTTAAAACTACCAACCCTTTCCATCTCCTCGCCAATTATGTACAATGGTTACCAACAAGCTGAAGATTTGTGATCATCCTGTTCTCTCTCATTTTGGAAATCATAGTAGGGGAACATTGACTACTGGATTTATTCCCCCCCCCTCTTTTTTTGGTAGCACTCTTGGTACAGCTCTGTAGCAATAGAATGATCAGAAAAGAAGCAAGATCTTGAATTGTGGTTACCAAAATGACTCTACATGCTGATGTGAAGAAACAGCAAGGCTTCATTTGCATGGTAATAACCACCATCTTGATTTTTTTAACCTTCCATCCTTTCTCCCATATTGTAAAACACTCATGGATGGGGTCATTTGCCTCATCCCAGATATGCTTACTTAGAAAATAAAATATATACTAATAAAAATATAAGTTTGAAGATATTTCTCTTGATTATTCCACCCAATTAAAAATATTTTATTATTTTCATTAAATACCTCAATAATTGAATAGCAGAGAGGCTTATCTGATGCTTTTCAGAACCATTTTAATCTTGGTTTTAATTTATATAGTCATGCTTTCTGATTTTTTTTAATAGTTTCATTTAAGGTTGCTATTGTATTTTGGATGGGGGGTTTACAGCTGACTTTTTAACCTTTTTTTTAATTGCATGTTTCTATATATAGCTTTAACTTTTACCTATACTTAATTTTTAATAGTAAATGAGATTTATAAAAACATTAACTATAAAGATGAGCCATAGTCTTGGAGCTGGGCTTTTACACCATCAGTAGCTTTTAATTTAAGCCTTCTATGAAACTGTTCTGTCCTTGAGCCATTAATTTCTAAAATTTTCTCCTCTAAATTCAACACAGAACATTAATTGTAACAGGCTAGAAAGCCACTTTGCGTGAGCATTTCAAGTCAGATGCATTGAAGAGAAACTGTCTCACAGTTTGCTGGACAAAAGGAGTCACACAAGAAAATAATTCACACAGTAGATGTATGCACTGTTGAGGTAGGACATCTGAAGGCAGCGAGACTTTATTTCTTTGATAAAACAGCACATCTGCTGAATAGAGGCCTCATAGATGTACATTGGACTTTGAAGGCATGAACTTGAACTTAGAAGAGAAAGAGAGCACAGAGCTATTCAGCTCTGTGGGAAATAAAAAGATTCCAACCTAGTAAACATGACCCCCTCACCTCGTTTTGCCACATAAAGTATGATTTCCATTATAGATTTTAGACTTAGTATAAATTAGAGGTGCATTGCCTCTGTGACTCAATGGTTTTTTTTTCTTCCTTGTCAAAATATGCTTTTCTTTTTGTGTGTATGGGGGGAAGAAGGTGGTTTGGAATATGGGAAGCGAGTTATTTGAATCATAGAATTCTTTGAGCTGCTAGGAAGTTGCCTGTGTGAACTGGGCCTTTGTGTTGATGTATACCATCTATATCCTCTTTAGTTAGCTCTAAGAAGATGTAGGCAAAAGCTTCCAATTATCTGGTTTTTCCTATTTTCTCATCCACAGGAATGAAAATGTTGATTTGTATAAGACTGGATATATTTGCTTAGATACAATGCTCCTAAAGTAGAATAATCCATAAGTGACATGCATAGAGTTATAGAAATCAGGTTGTTCTGAACATACATATTATGTTTTAGAATTATATTTATTTTAGATTTGCCTTACTAGAGATATTTAAGAGTGAGAACTACATAACTAGGTAGATACCTTACATCTAGTGATACCCTCCCCGTCCCACCCACCCGGTGTGTGTGTGTGTATTACCCCAGTTATATGATACTTGTAGGACATACAATTATCATTCTGCATTGCTGCTGCTCTTGCAAGACATCAGATTTTTGACAATACTACACAAAAAACCCCTATCATGTCCTGCCTTTTTTTTGCAGAAAAATCAAAAGTATTTAGTTTTTTAGATATTGGGAATATGATTTACTATTGTTAAGCTAAATTATGAACCTGTTTATGAATTATAGGAATGTAAAAGAAACTGGACATAGAAGTCTTTACATAAAATAATCAGACACTGCCAAGATGCAATTGAATTCATAGCATCAGCTACACTTTATGATTTAGAAAACCATGCCAAATGTTGTTTATTTGGGAATGCTGGGTATGTATTGTGAAATTTGTATATTAAATTAATATTATATTAATAATGTTACATATTTTTTAAAAATAAGTCTTAGCATTTAAATATAACTATATGCATTTAGGAAATAACTATCCAAAATCCATGTAACTATGTTTTGTTTTTTAAACAATGATTTTCTGAAAATAACTGCTGAATAAAAAATATCTATACTATCTAAATGAGTACTATCATTTTCCCCCTTTCATTAAGGAGTTAAACCCAAGGATTGTGTTAAAGACAAGTAGTGGATAACTTCAGGGACCAAATTATTTTTTTAATTATTTCAAGTTTAAAGTCCAGTTTAATGGAAATAAGCAGGATAAATGGCTGATAAATTCTGATAGATATATGATATAGTTAAAGAGTAAATTCAAAATCATTGTTTGGGAGCAAGCAGCCAATTTTTCAAAGTCAGAGATCTATATACCCAAACAATTGCTATGATGAAGAGTTTTTTTCTTGGCTGTTGGAGAAATTGAAGAATAGTAATTGTACTACAAATATTATTTGATGCTTAGTTCATTTGAATAAGGGAAGCTGGTAGGAAGCTGATTAGACTTGCACAGAGAACAGCTTTTCTCTGTGCTAAAACTATGGAGTTTTATTCCATGTCATCTGTTACTTCATGGAGAAATGTGCTGTATGCAGATTAGAAAGGTGACAAATTCCTTTTCTTTTCCTAGAAGAGAAGTGTTTGCTTGCTTGCTTCCACTCAGACTGCATTTTTTCATACAGGTTACTTTTCCATCCTTACGGTACAGTACCAGTTCAATATATCCCTTAGGACTGATAGACTATCAAAACCATGTCTTAGATCCAATTCAGTTCTTCACTTGTCACATACTGACAATCTGGTTGAGAATCAGTCCCACATAAACATAGGGCAGGAGCAGTTTAAATGGCATGGAGGGAAATGTTGAAAATTGCTGTGGGTAATTTTCAATTTGGTTTGCACCCAGCATGCTTCCAGTCAGCATATCCAGATAAAAGAAAGCACACAGTCCACTATAGTTTAATGATTATTTATTAACCATCAACAACATCAAAAGCAGTGAACTTGCAAAGCTAGGATAAAAGGCAAAGAAAAGGAGACAGGGAGGGGACAGAAAGGGAGAGAGAAGGAGGGGGGAGAGAGAGAAGGAAATCAGGTCCCTGTGTAAAATTGTCCTAAAAATGTCAAAAATAGGCTTTCTACTTTTTTTGAATTTTTCTATAATGAAAACAGGTTTTAATAAAACCTGGAAGAAAATCTGAAACACATATATTTAAGCTATCCTGAAGTATTAGCTGTAAGGAATGAAAACCAATATCTCACAACCAGACATATTTAATAAAGTGCCCAATCCCCAAAGAAACACTTTAAAGACAGATGTTATATCATTTTTTTTCTTTTGCTGCAAGCAAATGCATTCACCCATTAAAGAGAATTCAGCTTCATGTTGCCAATGAACATAAACAGCCCTCCTGCGCTAATATATAGAGCAGAAGCCTGCTCCACATAGATAGGTCTACTTAAAAAAATGATCTGTCAATTATCCTAGATCCATTTCTTCGTATTTTCCAGCTCCATTTTTACAACAGTTAAAGCAAGGTTCACAGAAGGATATTTTGCTGACTTAGATATCATTTCTACTTTTCTTGCTTATATTGTTAAAAAAATGATAAACAATGAATAGAGAGACAATTTGGCATAATGGTTAAGATACTTGGCTTCCCATAAAAGCGTCTGGTGGCCTTGGGCCAATCACTCACCGTGAGCCCTAGGAAGTAGCAAAGGGTGCACCAGTTCTGCATTCTTGCTAAGAAAACTGCAGGGACTTATTCAGGCAACTACCAGAAATCAAAAAGGAGAAGAAGGAAGGGAGGGAGAGACAGAGATCATTACCAACTTCAAATTCCTTATTCCTTAGACAAATATGTTTTTTATTTAATTTGTCAATTGCTTACAAGATAATAGGTATAAGTATAAACATAGTTATGAATACATGGATACATATAAGAAAAATAAAAGAAACAATAGGACAGGGACGGTAGGCACGTTGGTACACTTATGCACGCTCCCTACAAACTCTTAGGAAAGGGGTAAGGTCAATAGTAGACAGTCTAAGGTTAAAGTTTTTGGGGTTTGGGGAAGAAACCACATAGTCAGGCAGAGTATTCCAGACATTGACCACTCTGTTGCTGAAGTCGTATTTCCTGCAATCAAGTTTGGTGTGGTTAACCATGAGTTTGTATCTATTGTGTGCTCTTGTATTGTTATGGTTGAAGCTGAAGTATTCATTGACAGGTAGGACATTGCAATGTATGATTTCATATACTATACTTAGATCAGACCGAAGGCGGCATAGTTCTAGGTTTTCTAGGTCTAGAATTTCAAGTCTGGTGGCATAAGGTATTCTGCAATGAGTAGAGGAGTGGAGAACTCTTCTTGTGAAATATTCCTGGACTTTCTCTACTGTGTTAATATCAGATATGTAATGCGGGTTCCAGACTGGTGAGCTGTATTCAAGTATTGGTCTAGCAAATGTTTTGTATGCTCTAGTTAGTAGTGTGATATTACCAGAGAAAAAGCTACGCAGGATTAGGTTAACAACTCTTAATGCCTTTTTGGCTATGTAGTTACAGTGGGGTCTAGCACTTAGATCATTTGAGATGAGTACTCCAAGGTCCTTGACAGAGTTTGGATCATCAGCAAGGTTTTGACTATTCAACTTGTATTTTATTTTCTGATGTTTTTTGCCAATATGTAAGACAGAGCATTTATTTGTTGAGATTTGAAGTTGCCTTTGTTTGACCATTCTGATTCATAGTCGAGGTATTTTTGAAGGGTAGCAGTATTGTCTGTGGTGTTGAATAGCTTTACATCATCAGTTGCTCTTAATATGATCACAGAGGTCATTTATGTAGAGTATGAAGAGAGTTGGTCCTAGAACACTGCCTTGAGGGACACCACTGTTGACAGGTAGAGAATTTGATAGGACGTTTCCAATTTTGACCATTTGTTGTCTGTTTGACAGGAATGCTTCTATCCAGTTATGCATGCTAACATCCCACCTCAAGTAAGAGTAAGGAATATGGACTATATGAACAGAAAAAGTTCCACTCTTCCTTCTTATCTGGTTCTGAGTGCCTTCATTTAGTGTATTTGTTTTTCCTTCAAGATTTCTGAATGACTTTTTAAAAATCCTTTTCTGGCAAATCAGCTCATGTTTACAGTTAAAGGGTTTCCACCAAAGAGACAAGGAGATGAGGATTTATATGCACAGAGAAACTAAGTGCAAGCAACGCATTGCTCTTTGCGAATAAATAAAATGTAAGTGACATTTCATCCATACTGCAGATTAATTTTTGACAGCAATGAACATTTTTATTGTCTGTCAATTTACAACTGCAGTACTGATTGTCTTAATTGAAACTTTTTCTTAAATTAAATTTGGTTATGATTTCCCAATAGTTTTCAGCCTTGTGAGGTAATCCAGAAAGGAAACATACTCAGAAGAACTAAATATACTTTACTGTGAGCTTACATTAAGAGAATCTTGCAAGAACTTTTCTTCTCCCCATCACCTTTTTAGCCCAAGAAACTATGGATGTGCCTTCTGACACAATTACCACACCCACATTTCTGTTTCAGGCTAAGCTACCTTTTATCATATCTATGGAGATTCTCAGTCATCCAGGTCATGGCTGTCCCAAGGGTGCTTTTTCAAGAGGCAACTGGGCTTTCTGGTTTTTCTTTGAAGACATTTCACTTCTCATCCAAGAAGCTTCTTCAGCTCTGACTGGATGGTGAAGAATAGAGTACTCTTTCTGCAAGGGGTATAAATCCTTTGATTCCCCATCATGCAGCCAGAGCTGAAGAAGCTTCTTGGATGAGAAGTTTGTTCAATGAGTTTTGTCAGGGTCCATTTCACTCTGTATGCTTAATAACTTGAATCAGAAAATGCAGCAGACAAATTTAATAGACTTGAATTATCAAATGTTGGTTGCTGAATATGATAAGAAGTCTCTGTTTTGAAAGTAAACATTTATGAATAAGCGGAAAGTTCCAACACTGAGCACATAAAGATGTATGAGATTTTCTTGATTATTTAATCTGTTTATGGATAAATATATAATGAATGCTTGTAATGATATATACATAAATTGATTGGGAATAGGAATGTACATATATTTTTGTTTTTAGACAATGCTATTTTTTGCTGAGAATGTCACAGATCCTTAGTATGTCAGTAAATGCTGGTTATTCAACAAGGAGCATAGCTGTGCAAACTTATTTATCAAAAACTATAATTGTCGAGTATAATATATCAGGAAAAATTGCAGGTTATACCAAAGCTTTTTTTTAAAAAAACTCAACCAGATGCATAAATTTTGTATATTTGCAGAATATTTACTGAAACTGAGAAAAAGTATAGACAAATTTAATTATGTGCTATTCTGATTGAAATGTAGACAACGGCGAGGAATGAATGTTTGTCAAAATGGCTAAAATGTATATTCATAAGAGCCAGCTTCTGCGCTTTCTATTAAAAGAAGTAAAAGTTACAAATGGGAAAAACTTAATGTAAATGAATGGAAATTGGGTATTTAAAAAGTGTGTGTGTTAGTAAGTAAGTAGTGTAAAAAATGAATGGGTGCCGAATGAACAAAAAAGTGAGTGCCAGTTTTGAAGATGTACTTTGAGGTGGTTTATGGTGAGAATAATTATAGATCCAAAAAATAAATATATGGTTGCAAAATAAATATATGAAGAAAGCGTGCATAGGTTGAAACATGAGGATAACAAAGAAAGTGATATTTGGATAGAGTTGATTGGACAGCTTTTGAAAAGAAAAGGACAGATAAAAATTATAAAGAACAAAAAGGTATTCATACAATGGTATATAGATATGATGGCAATAAAGACAGAATATAAGGGTAAAATATTATGAAGCACACAAGCTATTAAATAGAAAAAAAGCTTGCAAAATAGATACCTATTATTTCTTTTAAAAGATTAATTTTATCTTGAATTTAAGAAATCCAAATTAAAAATAAGGATAATAGTTCCCAGAAATTACCCTAAAACCATTCTTATAAGTATTAGTGTTATAGTTCTTTGACCTAAGCATGTGACACTCTTTATGCCCAATTAGGCATAAATTTATGCCTAATTAATTCAGTAAGATGTCATTGGGTTGAGATGTTGATTTTTAGCTTTATTAACCCACTTGTTCTTAGTCTTTTTCTTCTTTCTCCATTGTATCTTCTGGTAACTGGATGGGTTCTGTTCTTTCTCGCTCTATCGCTCTATCGCTCTCTCACTCTCCTCCCTCCCTCCTTCCCTCCATGTATGTGGGCAGATAGGTGTGTATACACATACACACATACAAACACATGCATACACGTGTCCACTGCACCTGTTAGCCTAATGTGGAAACAACTTGAACTCAACAAAGGAAAGGGTGAAAGTTTGACCTGGAAGAAGGATGAGAATCAATAAATAAAGCTAGCCAGAAAATTCTGCTCCTGGCCCCTGAAGAATTCCAAAGTCAGGAAGCTAAAGATACTGAAAATTAAGAAAAACAGTTGTGGCAGGACAAAGTATGGATGAGATCTTAAGCACCTCTGTACAGGAAACTAGTCCAAGTTAACTCTCAGTATAAGCTTGTTTTTCTATTATATTGTATTATGTTCTATTATAGTATAATCCTTAGCTGAGGATTTAATAAAACTGAAGAGCCATATGATTCCTTAGGTACACAGTTACTTGCTTCTTGCCTTGGACTAAAAACTCCCTAGTACTTTCTGATGTTTGAGCCTACTGCATAGCTACAACTGCACAAATTATAGAAGACTTCACATGTGAATTTGTAATAATGAGAATACTATCCTTATGTCAGGAAGGCCTAAACAAGGTGCTGGGGGATTTTTATGAATTAAGTAACTTGGCATTTATTATATGCTGAGATTTTGACAAGAGTTCTCTTATCTGATTTTGAGGACAATAAAATGTCAAAAAGTGGTAAACTGTGATGCACTATAATGGGTCAGGGAAATATAGGTTCAAACTTCTTCCTGTCATGCATTTGAATCAGTTCTTAATATCCACCAGCGTTGAGATTTCACATAACTACTTTTTTAAAAGAATTGAAAACAGAATATAAGTTATTGTGTTATTCCTGTCCTGACAATAGAAATCAAGCATAATGAAAGTAGATCCAGTAAGTAACTTATGATTGCCATTCTTCTTAATTAATTGTAAGATTAATAAGCTAATCGCTAAACTATTTTTTAAAAAATAGTCTTCTTTAATAGTTAAGAATAAAAGACACAAAACTGTAACACCTTACATTATCTCAAAAACATCACTTAATTGGTATAAAAACCATATGAGACATAGGAAAATCAGGAACAGCAGCTTCATTCAACTGCTTCCAGGAAACAGCTACAATTAATAGTTGTGTCCCACAAACCAAAAGATGCTATAAATTCTCAAAGCTCAAGATTGCAAATAGCTCACCGAATCACAAGTACTTTACAGATCTTAATGTAGCCTAGTCTGTAAAACATCCGTGGAGGGACTCCATTCCCTCCCATGGTTACTTGTTCTGCTATTAACTTATCATGAGAATAGTCAGGCTGTAGAACAAATTACAAAAGGAAACTCATCAATCAGAGGTAGCTTTGATTAAAATCTTGCCTATATTATCCACTCTTTCAATGGTGTGCCATAATTCCTTTATTTATAGCTCAATAGAATCTAACACTGAATAACTATAAACATGCATAAGGATAAATTAGAAAGCATTTAAAAGTTAGAGGTGGAATTCAAGCACTTATTTTATATATAATAAAGAGTCAGCAAATTGCCAAAAAGTTATATGAAAGCCTATGGATATTATCTGTCCTAAAGACCCAAGTTGGTACATTTCTTATTAGCACCTTATGTTTCTGTTCAATGCAAGTTCCAATAGAAGAAGAGCTGAACATTCTATTCCAGATGGTCATTTCTGCTTCAGTTCACTATCCAAACTTAACTTTTCCTCTTACAATAAAATGTTATCTATAATGGTATATGGGGAAAGAGGAAGCTTCAGTGACAGAGTTCCATTTTTCTCAGTTGCAACCTACTACTGAATTTAATAACTGATGGTTGAATGAGATGCATTCAGCCCATTAAAAAGATAATGTTAGGGAACCATTCTTCTACCCTGTAAATCATGCATAACCTATAGTTAAAATTGAATGAATGTCATCATATGTAGTGGACTGTTTATTTATATTTTTTTCCCTACAGTTTCCCTAAAGTCCTGGTAGATTCCTAAATGTGATATTATGAGCTGCATTTGGCTGGTGAGTTTCAGCAGATTCAATATATCAACTGAAAACAAAACATTACTTAAGAAGGTTACACTTGAAAAAACAGAGCCATAAATCTGGAAGACAACAATCTGAATATAACTTTTTAAATAAGTTTGATGCATTGTTTTGTTCAAGCTTCACTGAAATATCTAGACTGTGATCTAAATATTTATTTCATACTGGTAACTGTAAGCAGACTTATATCAATATTAACTGCTGTTTGCAGGAATATATTCTAGGTATTGCTTGTTATTTGACTGAGCCATGTCAATAAAAACTGATACTGAACTTAAATCATACATGGCATATGAATCAAATACCATATATGTGACAGAAATATATAACAGTATTGAGACTTTTCTAGAACATAAGAGAAAATAAACTGATACAGAAAATAGTCTAAACATGTTCTTTCTTGGTTTCATATTTTTATTAGTTTATCAAAATATAAAACACAAAGAGAAATTCAAAAAAGTAATAGAAAACTATGAGAAGGAAAGAAAAATAGCAATGTTCTTTCTTAAATCATGTTTATTTATTATTTTATCATCAAATATAAAATACAAAAAAGAAAAGAAAACAGACTAACATCTAATGCTAACAACAAAAAGAAAAAAAACCCATGCGTTCAAAAATGGGGGGAGGGAACCAAGTATCAAATACACCTAAAATTAGATATTTAAAAAACCCACCTTGGCTGAATGCCGAAAGATACATTAAAAATGGGTCTACGAATAGTTATAAATTTTCCCATCTGTATTTAACAAAAATGTTATATTAGATAAAAAATATCCTGATGTTGAAATTTATTTATCTAATAATCAAATCAACCTAACATCTGTATGTGTGTGTGTGTGCGTGTATACACACAAACAAAGAGAGAGAGAGAGAGAGAGAGAGAGAGAGAGAGAGAGAGAGAGAGAGAGTCAACAGGTTATCCCAAAGTTAAAACTAATCTTGAAATCCCTCTTTTAATCTTCTGTCAACATATTTAACATGTAGAAAATCAACAAAAGGCTCCCAGTCTCTTATAAACTTGTCTAATTCTTTGTCTCTCATCAGAGCAGTTAATTTTGCCATCACTGCTAATTCGATCAATTTTAAAATCCACTCTTCAACAGTCAGTGTCCCTTTTCCTTTCAATGTTTAGTATATACAATCATCATGTAAAGAAATAATGTCTCAAACTGTTCTTCAATTGGTTTCTCCATAGTATCTAGAACAAGGGTGTCAAACTGGATTTCTTTGAGGGTCAGACCAGCATTGTAGTTCTCCTCTGGGGGGAGGGGGGAGATGGGACAGACACAGCCTGCACTTTGCCAGCCAAAACAGGGGGCGGAGGACGCACACAGCTCCCCCTGCACCCCCATTGTGGCAAGCAGAGTGCTCCAGGAGGCCATCCAGGTCAAAAATGGAGTGCAGGGGGCTTCATGTGGGCCCCATGCCCATTTTGTCTGTCAGAGGCACCACAGGCTGATCCTTTGCTATTTCCAGGCTGGCCTCAGATATGGCCCAAGGGCCTTGACACCCCTGATTTAGGAGAAAAACTTCAAATTTGTATTTTAAATATTTCCTGTATTTCCTGCATATTTATCCAACATGATATAGGATACTTCCAAGACTATATATATATATATATATATATATATATATATATATATATATACACATATATCATAGAATGTACTTGGAATTTGATTACATTTCCAACATTTGTTTGAAAGCCCTCTATACATTTTCATCAGTCTATCTGGAGCCAAATACCAAGCGTACATAATTTTATTTTTATTTTTTCAGGCTGTAGTTCAAAGTGAATTTTATACCATTGGTCCATACATTCTCCCATTGCTATGTTCTGAATTAAGGTAGATGGGATCTGAATGTTCTGAATTAAGGTAGATGGGAACAAACAATAAACTTATTTCTTTGCTTTATTCAAAGGTTGACATTTATTTTCATGACTTCATGCATTTTCAGTAAAAGCTTATCTGTTTATCTACTAAGATCAAGTTACAAAAAATTAAAATTTACAATACAGAAACTAATTGCACAGCAAAATATAAAGCTCCTGGTGCAGACTAATTATCCTGAAGTTCTTAAATCCATCAAGCCAGTGTTAGCCTCATTCTTGACTGCTATAAATTCCTCCATGGTGATTTCTAAAAACCTTAATCTCCCAATATATAAGAGAGAAGACAGATGACATCCCACAAGTACCAAATTATATAAATATATGCATGCCAGTTATGCTACATTTAAAGTGTTCATGTTATATAAGTACTAATTCTATGTTCGATTTCTCTGCCCTATATTAGTGGAGGTTTTCTGAGAACATTATAATGCCAGAAGAGGAAGGTTTTAGGGATGGACATTTAACAATAAATCATTGCCTAATATTATATCATTTGGCAGAAAAATGTTATAAATCTCCAGGCAGTTTTTCCTGCTTCTATTGACTTCAAGATAGCTTTTGACTCTATCCCTAAGAAAAAAAACCTGGAGGAACCTAGCTAACTATTGATTGATCATCTCCTGCTTAATTTGATTATTCAGCTACACTGTAATATCATTACACAGGGTAAAGGCACTCATTTGGAATATCTAATGGAGCCTATCCCCACTCATAAAGTGGTTAAGCAAGGATGTATACTAGCTCACCTATTGTTTAACCATCACATTAATAATATTGTTGTAGCTTTTGCCATGCCCAACCTTTATCTTTTATTCTTCTCTAATCCAATTCCAGTTGTCTTATCTGCAGATGATGTAGCTATTCTTTTAGTTTCAAAAACTGCTTTATGTAGAGGTTTCAAGGAACTTTGAAGGCACAATGATAGAAAATGTTTGAAATAAAATACCAAAAAAAGTATCAAGTTTTGTTTTCTTCCAGAGGATACTCTGATAATCCATCAAACTGGACAGCTAATAACAGACCCATTGAGCAGGTAAGAACATTTACATATCTAGCTATTCACTTTCAATCTTCTACATGCTGGGGTCATCAAAGAAGAAAGCTCAGAAAGTACTTCTAGTAATCAACAGATTTGCTGGTTGGCAGGGAAACAACTTCATCCCTGAAGAAATTAAATTATTCAAAGCCAAAGTTCTTGGCATGTTGCTGTATGAATCTCAAAGGTGTATTTATAAAGACTTCTCAAACCTTGAACAAATATAGTAAAAAGCTTAAATCAAAGGCTATTCATATTTTAATGAATATGGAGCGTGCTGGCTCTTAATAGTACAGAGATAAATAGCTGTTCGAGCATATTAACTTTCAGATCCTTCAGAGCTGAGATGTTTTCTTTCAATATTCCTAATTTTCTTTAAATATTCATATTTTGTAAGAAAATAGTAAGAGAGTGAAAATAATCTAGCTAATAGGTAAAATTAAGTGCTATTGATTTTAACAGATTGAACTGTAATTTAAATTGCTGTCATCAAAATCAAGAATATTTGAAAAGATGTATTTTTGACCATTTCATGATAAATATAGCAATCTGTTTCAGATCTTTTTTGTATTGTTACTGAGCAATTCTAGAGAGCCAACTCATTTATTAATATTGTATGACCAAAATGGCTGAAAATAGGTGTAATGCCATGGTATCCCATTAATGTGGTATGATACAAAATTGTTTAATTTTTACTAGGTAGATATCTATACTATGGAGAAAAACACAGGATACAGTACTGCCCATTATTCCACAGTTCTTGAATTATATTCTTCTCAATGCTTTCTCTTATAAGTAGTTTGTTATCTAGGTGGGAAAACTAATGGCTTTTAGTAATGGTGAGAACCAAATCTCTGAAACTTGCTCTGATTTAATACTTAGCATACCTGTTAGAAAATGTTGATACACCAAATGCTCACGTTATGGGTTTAAAATGGAGAGGTTTTTTTTCTCCCTTTATATATAACACTTGAGTATTTTTTAATGTTAGTAAAATAACAAAACTAGAAAAAGTGTTTTTCCCCTTTAGGCTTAAAAATTTAAATAATATAGACTATTCTCTTATTATAAATTATGATAAAGATTAATGAGTTAACAGAAGCATAATTATTCACCAGAGCCAAGAGAAACAGAGATGATCAAATTGATTCTTCTATTGTTTCTGTTATGTATGCAGAGTTTAAAATGACTGGTTATTGTTGTAAAGTGTTTGAATTCATTGGTTCTAAAAGTGCGGGAAAACCCTGCACTCTGATTGGCTGGCAGCCGTGGCAGTCGGCTATAAATAGCTGCCATGTCTGAGCCATTCGGGTCCGTTCTGAGCTGAAATCACAATAAACTTTGAGCTGAAGCACTCCACGTCCTGCCTCTCTATGCAAACCTAACACTGGCAATGAAGGTGAGATCTCCCTGAAGAGAAGACAACGCGGAACAGAGAGGAGCGAGATGGCTGTGCTGAACACTCCCCCAGCCCCATTCGACCCGAAGAATGAAGACTGGGAGTCATATGCAGATCAGTTTCAGATGTATTTGGAAGGAAACAATCTGGCCGCCATTTCTGAGCAGCGGATGAGGGCGGTTTTTCTCACGTACTGCGGTCCAGCAGTTTTCAAGATGGCGAAGGCATTAGCTGGCACAGCAGACGTGAAGGTAATGGCATGGCCTGATCTGGAGAGGCTTTTAAGGGCACACTACGCACCCCAAGTATCGTGCCTCATTAAGAGACACAAGTTTTATCGCCGCGATCAGGGGGAAGACAAAAGCGTAAAGGACTTCATGGAAAGTTTAAGAGACATTGGGGGTGCATGCGAATTCAGCAGCTTAGAGGAGGCCATGCACGATCGTTTTGTATTGGGCCTTAAAGACAAGGTTTTGCAGAGCAAATTACTGATGAAACCCAAGATCACGCTGAAAGAAGCCATAGAGGAAGCATCTTCAGCAGAAGCCACCAAATCCTCAGCAGCAGCCATGAGAAAGATGAACAAGACTACAGGCCATTCTGATGGGGAAAAGACCACTACAACTCATTTTGATGAACTTGAATCTGAGTCAGAATACAGTGGAGAAGAAGAAGGAATTAACAGGCTCAGAATGGAGCGGAAACGAAATGACCTGAGAAGGAAGAGGCGTGAGTTCCACTGCATAGGTTGTGGGGGAAACCACCCCCACACTGAATGCAAGTTCCTGGACACCATTTGCCTCCGATGTGAAAAAAGAGGGCACATTGCAAGAGTCTGCAAATCATCCAGAACTCCACCAAACAGAAGAAAGTTTACTACAAACAACAAAGACAGAGAAGTCAAGCCAAACAACACCAGCGAGAAAATGGGGTGCAACACAGAAGCAAATGGAAGGAATGAAACTCATCAAACAGTAACTATTGGTCATTCATCCTCTTTAAATAACAGGAAAGTACATGTCAAGGTATTCATTGAAGGAAGGCCTTGCCAAATGGAAGTGGACTCCAGTTCATATTTATCTATGGTGTCATGGGACACTATTCAAAGACTGATACCAGACATTCAGAAGACTCACTTCAAGAAGCAGGCATTAACTCTTAAAGACTACCAAGGGAACAAGATTCCAGTAGTTGGAACAAGAGAATTCAACATGAAGTTCAAAGGTCACACCAAACGCTTGCCCCTGACCATCGTTGATAAAGATCACCCAAGTTTGCTGGGACTGGAATGGTTCAACCCGCTGGGCATCAAAGTGACTGGCATCAATCACATGAGCAACACGGAGTGGGAAGAGTCTTTGAAGTCTGAGTTTCCAGAGGTCTTCAGCGACGGTTTAGGCAAGTACTTGGGGTCCCCTATCACACTTAACCTAGATCCCAAAGTACAACCAATCCGCTTAAAACCCAGGAGGGTACCCTTTGCATTGAAGGAAAAAATTGATGAACAATTAGATAAACTGATAGCCCAAGGGGTATTAGAGCCCACAGACCACTCCAGGTGGGAGACACCCATAGTCACGCCAGTCAAGGCAGGCGGTTCCGTGAGAATCTGTGGGGATTACAAGGGGACATTGAATCATGCGCTACAACAGAGTGCATATCCGGTTCCAGTGGTTCATCATTTATTACACTCTCTGGGCGGGGGCACAGTCTTCGCCAAGCTGGACCTGGCCCAAGCATACCAGCAGTTAACAGTAGACGATTTAACTGCAGAAGTCCAAACCATTGTAACCCATCGGGGTGCTTTCAAATGTAAAAGATTACAATTTGGAGTAAGTGTGGTGCCAGGCATTTTCCAAAGCCTTATGGAAAGGATGCTACAAGGGTTACCAGGGGTGGTGCCTTATTTTGATGACATTTTAATCTCTGCTGAAAATGACACTCAGTTACACGAGAAACTCAGAGCAGTTCTAACCAGATTCAAAAAGCGGGTTAAAAGTCAAAAAGAGAAATGCACACTAAGAACTGACAAAGTAGAATTCTTGGGTTATATGATTGATAAACATGGCATCCATCCCACAGAAGCCAAAGTTCAGGCAATCAAAGAAGCCTCCAGGCCAAGATGCAAAACTGACTTGCAAGCATTCCTGGGACTTATTAATTTCTATCATATGTTTCTACCTCAGAAAGCAACCACTGCAGAACCCTTACACAGATTACTGAATAAAAAATCTGCATGGGTCTGGGGCACAAAAGAAGAAGCTGCATTTAACAACATCAAGAAACAAATCACTTCTGATTGTGTCCTGATACAGTTTTCTGAGAATTTACCTGTAGTATTAACTTGTGATGCATCCCCTTTTGGAGTGGGGGGGGGAGTTGAGCCACATGCTTCCCAATGGAAGGGAAGCCCCTATTGTATTTTACTCTGACCAAAGCAGAGAGAAACTACAGTCAACTGGACAAGGAAGCGTTGGCTATCGTGGCAGCAGTCAAGAAGATCCATGAGCACATATATGGGAGAAGATTAACCATTGTTACAGATCATAAACCTCTTTTAGGCATTGTGGCAGGGGACAGACCAACGCCCACCATCCTGTCACCAAGAATGCTGAGATGGACTGAATTTCTTGCTGCTTATTCATATAAACTCATCCACAGACCGCGAAAAGACATTGGGCACGCTGATGCTTTGAGTCGCTGCCCACTTCCTTTGCACACTGAGGACCCTGCTCCTGAAACTTACACCTTCTTTCTAGAAACTATTGCCAAACTTCCAGTTCATGCTGCTGAAATTGCTAGAGAAACTGCCAAAGACACTTTATTGTCTCCTATTGTAGGCTGGATTAAAAAGGGTTGGCCACTACAAGATCTACCTCAAGTTTCCCAACCTTTTAAATCCAGACAAACTGAATTATCGGTCTTGAGGGGATGTATTTTGTGGGGTAACATGGTGGTTATTCCTGCAAAATTGCAGAAAGAGGTTTTGGAAATGTTACATGAGGGTCATGCGGGTATTGTCAGAATGAAGGGATTGGCCAGGAGTTATGTATGGTGGCCTGGTATAGACAAAATGGTTGAAAACTGGGTTGCATCCTGCCCAAACTGTCAGCAAGTAAGGCCTGCTCCACCTCTCGCCCCCAAACAAGAATATGAATGTCCTGGGGTCCATGGTCCAGGATTCACATTGATTTTGCTGGCCCTACCAGAGGCCACACTTTCCTTATTGTAGTTGATGCATACTCCAGATGGTTAGAGGTTATACCCATGGCTTCCACCACAGCAGACGCTGTTATCAAACAACTTAAGAAACTTTTTGTAACTCTTGGGTTACCTGATGTGATTGTTTCTGACAATGGTCCTCAATTTACTGCTAACCTTTTTGAATCATATTTAGCACAGCAGGGTATCAGACACGCCCTTGCTGCCCCTGGGCATCCTTCGACTAACGGCCGGGCTGAATGCATGGTACGATTTACCAAGGAGAAACTCCAACAATTGGGTCCAGGGGACATCACTGAGAAAGTTGAAAAACTACTCAGTATCCAACACATCACTCCTAGTCCATCCACTAACTTAACTCCAGCCGAGCTGTTGATGGGTAGAAAATTCAGGTCTACCCTGGACCGCCTTCACCCACTTACACCCCTAACGCACCTCTAGATTCCACCAGCAAAACTCGCCAATTCTCCGTGAGTGATTTTGTTTATGCTAAAAACCTTGTGGGTGAACCATTATGGATTCCTGCTGAGATAACCCAGGTTACAGGCCCCAGGTCTTACAGGGTTCAAACTGAGGATGGTGTCTTGTGGAGTAGCACGTAGACCAGTTACGGTCCAGACTGCCTCTGGAGCATCGCCCTTGCTCCTCTCTGGATCCCATGCCCTCAGCCTCTTCTAGGGGGGAAGGGGGAGATAATGTAGGTAATCAGCAAGTGAGAATCAACCCCATGTGTAATGAGCTAACACGACAGGAACCATACCAAAACCTGTCAGGGTGCCAGAAACCATTTTTTCAAATAGAGGATTGCACATCACTACCAGATTTAGGGGGTGACATTGGGTTGGAGATGGATTGGGAGGAGAGACCAGGTGGTAGTAACCAAACAGGTTCTAATAATACAAGAAGTCCTAATAAGGGAATGTTGGCAGATACATTTCCTTCCTCACAAAGCGAGAATCCCAAAACACCTGAACCACGCAGGTCTCAACGTACCCATAAGAGCCCCACCTATCTACAAGAATATATTAGATAGATGGGGTTTGAGTATGGACCAAACCTAGTGGGGAGGGGTGTTGGGTATGCAGAGTTTAAAATGACTGGTTATTGTTGTAAAGTGTTTGAATTCATTGGTTTAAAAGTGCGGGAAAACCCTGCACTCTGATTGGCTGGCAGCCGCGGCAGCCGGCTATAAATAGCTGCCATGGCTGAGCCATTTGGGTCCGTTCTGAGCTGAAGTCACAATAAACTTTGAGCTGAAGCACTCCGCGTCCTGCCTCTCTATGCAAACATAACAGTTTCTATTCTGAAATTGCTTCCAGATTTTGTGCTTGTAATTGAAAAAAAAAGATTTTGTATTTGTTAATTAGATAGGTTTATTGTTATATAAATGGCTTGTGCGTACTGTTGTGTAAAAGTAAAAATATTCCAGTTGCAATGTTATCTTCTACTGTACCAAAGTCAGAAGTTAGTGCCTTTTTCTTCCCCATTTGCCTTTTTACACCATATTTATTTTCTTTTCCTTTCTCCTCTTCCTAGTTTTCCATTACTTTTTTTAAAAATTTCTATTTTATATTTTGATAAACCAATAAATATAATAATCAAATGCTTACATTACTAGGTTCAATGTCTGTGGACATTCTCAGTCATTATTTGCAGGAAACCCTGCTGCCAATAACAACTTCCCAATGACCCGTGCGCTCCCACCAGCTGGGCCTTCTCGGCGTGCCGTCGGCCAGTCAATGCTGGCTGGTGGCACCCAGGGGTAGGGCCTTTTCTGTGGGGGCACCCACCCTTTGGAACAAGCTTCCCCTGGAGTTCCAGATGGCCCCTGACCTCCGATCCTTCTGCCGCGACCTAAAAACTTGGCTGTATCAACTAGCCTATTGGGACTGATGGAAAAGGGGGGAGGGTCTTTAGTGGTTGTCTATATACTTTAATTTGATTTATGAAATTGGCAACTTAATTAACTTTAATATTTATATTTATATTGTTTATTTTTTTAGTATTGTAAGCCACCCTGAGTCCTTCGGGAGATAGGGCAGCATATAAATCTAATTAATTAATTAATTAATTAATTAATTAATTAAGGTCATAGTTATTTCAAAGGTCCTTTTTCAAAAGGCAACTGGACTGTTTTTTCCTTGAGTCCAAGTCTGTTTAGATATTTTATAATCTTCTCTTTCTCTTTGAAAATCATACCATTAGGCTTCCACATCCCTTGTAAAAATACAGATAATCCTAATTTAGTGACTGCTTTTGGGATTAGTCACATAGTCATCAAGTGAAACAGTGAGCAAGCTGGGTAAAAGATCAAAATCTTATAGCCCTTTGTCCTCACTCTTCTCATCTTTAGAATGCTGAGATAATTAGCAAGAACAGTATTAATTACATTTATTGGAGAGGAAGAGATTACAACAGAGGAAGCTAATATACAATGTGAACATACACCAAAAGCAATGTCCTGGCATTTCTGTTTGCTTGGGGTAGTCACACCTGTGAACCACAAGCTATTAAGGAGGCAAACAAACTGGTTAGCATCTTGTCAGTGTCAGGCAGCAGCAGGAGCCAACCAAAGGATACTAATCAATTAATTAAAGTCACAGTGCTGAGCTTCTTAAATTACTGTTGGAATTCTTTATGCTATGCTGTAGAGCAGGCTGTCAAATTTGCAGTCTGTGGGCTGGATGTGTCGTGCACAGGCCACATCCCCGCCCAGTTTAGTGAAGGGAAAAAAGTCTCTATTCATCACATGCACCACTGTGATGATGCTAGTTTAACACCCCTGCTATAGAGAAAAGCAACTCAGAAAGGACTTGTTTAGGCAATCTCTGGAAGAAAAAATGGGCCATGCGCTTACGAACAGTGATGGTGGACACATGACTGGGAGACAATTTTAGATTTAAAGATTTAAGAGCTGAGTGCTGCAGTAGTTAGAATGAAATAATTGCAGACTAATTCTGCTGACTGCCAGCAGTTCAATTCTCAGCTTTCCATCTTTCCATGGTTAGTAAAATAAAGACCCAGATTGTTGGAGGCAACATGCTGACTCTGTATACTGCTTAGAGAGGGCTATAAAACACTATGAAGTAATAAATAAGTCTAAATGCTATTGCTAAATGTGGGCATTGGTTGCAAAGTTAGTTGTTCATAAATGTTGCAACTTCAAACAATCACTGCCTGAGGGTGTGCCTAAATGAAGACTATCTGTGTCTAACTTGGCACTCTATCTACTCATTATTATCCATTACCAAATCACTGAATTTTCCTCTTAGTAGACTTACAGGGCTTCCCTTTCCTTTCTGACATTGCTGTTTTGAGGATGTCTTTCAAGTTGCATTTTAGGTTTATTGGGCACAATCTGTATCGTTTGGGTTTCTATTGCCAATATCCTTCTTTGGTATCCACAGCTAGATTCAAGGTATTAGTGACAACATATAAAGTCCTACGTGGCTTGGGTCTGGGGTACTTGCGGGAACATCTCCTGTCAGCATCACACTCTGATCGCCCTGTACACTCCCACAGGCAGGGCCTCCTTGGGGTACCATCGGCCAGACATTGTTGGCTGGCGGTGCCCAGGGGTAGGGCCTTCTCTGTGGGAGCACCCACTCTGTGGAATCAGCTCCCCTTGGGCCTTCGTTTGGCCCGTGATCTCCGCTCCTTCTGCCGGGACCTGAAGACCTGGCTATTTCAGCAGGCAGGTCTGGACTGAACCAAAGGGTGGGTTCTTTCTTTTTTAAAGTAATTTTAATTGTTTTTAGTATTATTGGGCTTGTACTGTTTAATTATTTTTTAAGTAAATTATTGTATTGTGTTTTATACTGTGAGCCATCCTGAGTCTTTAGGGAGAGAGGGCGGCATACAAATCTAATACATTATTATTATTATTATTATTATTATTATTATTATTATTATTGCTACCTTTATCAATATCTTTCATAACTGCCTTTAGTTCCCATATATGTCACTTGTTTTTTCAGCATTCTAGAAATCGTTCTGTATATCAATAGAAGAGAATATTGGAAGCTCAAGACTGAACTGTGGGGTCCTGTGGGGTTCAGTGCCCTGATGATATTATCTAGTTTGATAATGAAATGACTGCAAAATAATAACTAAGCCCAAAGAGCACCAAGTACCCCACTTTGTTTGTATTCATACAGATTTCTCTAAATATCTCCAATTATTCTTTCCAGTAGGAATTGGTTGTGATTGGGCATTCCCTATCTTATTTTCTGGATTTGTCAACTCTTGTAAGTGCTTTTCCTTCATAATTTCAAACTATTAGACATGACCAACTTTCCATTTGAATTCTCAAAATCAACTCTTCTGAAAAACAGCATGCACACTCCACTCTTCTCTATTTCTTTCCTTTATATCAGGCCCATCAAACTGGTAGCCCACAGACCGGATAAATCACACAAAGGCCATGCCCACCCCAGCAAAAAAAGTAATTAAACTTCATGATCTGGACTGTGACATGATCGAGTTTGACACCTGTGCTTTGTATCATGAACTCAAAGATAACATGATCACTTTCTCCCAAAGTTTCAATCACCTGCACTTCTTTCATCATTTCTTTGGTGAACTATTAGGGCCAAGACAGTATAGTCCTTTGTTTCTTTATCCATCTTCTGAAAATAAAGTTCAACGGGGATGGAGTGATTCCATAGTTTTCCTTCATAGTGTTCCTTTCTTCATAAGATCCCAATTTGTGTCCTAAAACACAACATTTATTCCAAACAGATTTTTACATTCTCAGAGATCTAAGTAGAAGACAAGATGGAAAAGAAGCAAATCTTCACTGAATAACCATTTTTGGTTATGTGGGCTTATCGTTTTCCTTTCCATATGAGAATTGGGGCTTCAAAAAAAAAACCCTCAGCTAATAAAAGGCATCAGTATCAAGTTATGCTCGCATGAAATGGTCCAAGCTGTTGCAGTCCCAAACTACCAGTCTCTGAAATATATCTTGCCCAAAGCAAGGCAACCTAATGTTGTTTTTTAAACTGCAAATGTTTCTCTGTACTGACACAGTCAATTTCCTTTTATACAATTGGTTTTATTATACCCTTTAGTCAAGCACCTTCAGTGAATGTAAAGATTCTCAACAATATATGTTTTGGGACAAAAAAGCTCACTGTAAATGCAATTCAGAATTTAATGTTCCTAGTTTTTCTTATTAAAAAGAAAAAGCTTCTCTGTGCTTTTCAAAATACTGAGCAAGCAAAATTTTGTAATGGACAAATAAACGATAAGCATTACAATGAGACACATAAAAGGACCAATATGTCTTTCTATTGTGTCCAATAGAAAAAAAATGAACTGAATTAATGGAATATCTTCTTATAGGGGTCTCTTTTCTTCTTCTTTTTTCTTTCATTTTCCCCCATTTATATTTATGCTATGCTTTCCTTAGCCTTCATTTATTCAGAGTGACTACATTATCAATGTGAATTAGCAGCCAAAAAAACCCCCCACTTCATTTGACTGTTCCTTTTTCCCAAGATTCAAATGGGAAAATTAGTTCTTTGTGGCTGCATTAAAACAACTATTCAAATACATTTTTAAAAAAGCAAAGAATATACTAATACAATGCTGGAAATGCCCCTTTCCCTAGATTTATTTTCAGTTTGTAGAGTAGATAATGAACTTAATGGAAAATAGAATTTCACTGGCTCTGAGCTGAGGTACAACTGAGGTAAAACAGGGATTTGCAGCCCATCTTTATAACTAGACTCTTCATTTACCAACAATCATCAACATTCATCACCAGCAAAGTCATGGATATAGAACAGGGTTTCTCAACCTTGGTAGCTTCAAGCTGGGTGGATGTCAACTTCCATAATTCCCCAGATAGCATTTTTAACAGTTTAACATTGCCATGGTGAAGAAACCCTGATATAGAGAAACTAGTTTGATTTTTCCAGAGGATTTTCCAATGGTAGGAGTTCCCTTTAATGGAAATAGTAGTAGCTATTTATAAAATGCAGTATATGGAATTGCCTCTTGCTATTTAATAAAAACAAGGGTTGTCAGAGATCACAGGAAACATTATTGTAAAATGAAGTCACTTTGAAACTAAGAAAGTTACATTAATTTTAAAGACTAAATTTCTTAAAGAAGGAATAAACTTATCTTAGAAGCCATAAACTTCTAAAAAAATGAAAAAACACAGTAAATATTGGTCATATAATATCTAAAACACTTTCAAACTATTTTACCTGGCTCCTTAATATTTAGCTTTCAAACTATGCTTTCCAATTTGCACTGCTGTTTATAGAATAGTTTTCAGCCAATAACTACCACTTTGGCTTCTATTACCCCATTACTTCATTATTCTCTCTTCTTTCCATCTTCTTCCAATTTCTGCCTGCTCTTTAATGGGTATGATTTAACTCTGTGCTGAAAATATTAATTTAAAAGACATGGGTTACACGAATATTTCCTGACTTCAAGGGGGATTCCTCAAATATTCTTTTTTTAAAAATTTATTAAAAGAGTTAAGCATCTGCATCCTTATTTAATCCATAAAACACTGCAACTTTCCCCATAATAGCAATTGGAAAGCTGAAGACAAAACAAATTAGGTAAACAACTTCTAAAGACAAAGAAAAAAGTGAGGAATATAGTAGCAAATGCAGTTAAACTACTATATTCTTTATCATTTGTCACTGGACACGCTATAATTAAAACTAGTGATGTGTAACCAACCACAAGATTTGGTCTGAACTATGACTAGCAAGTTAGAAAACAACTTTATTTTACTTGGAGTGATTTAAAAGATTGCCCCATCTGATTCAGGGCCAAATCCAAAGTGATTTTCAAGAACTCCAGGCTTCAAATATTCTACTGACTGTCATGGGGGCAGGCGGGGGAAGCTACAAATGGCTTCAGATTTTTACTTTTTTAAAGAGACCTGGATGAAATTTACAAACCAAATTCATAAGCGGCAAGGAAAGAGGATGGTCTTTCAAAAGGTCCTTCCTTCCACCCTCCCACCTGCAGTTCTTAGCAAGGTTTCAGAAGTGGCTTGCCATTGCCTGCTTCCTAGGACTGACAGGGAGTGACTGGTCCAAGGTCACCCATGGGACTTTGTACTTAAGGCAGAATTCATAGTTTCCAAGTTTTTCATCCAAGTACTGCACTGAACTGATTCGCTCTATGTATATAGACCAGAGGTGGTAGTTAGCAGGTTCTGACCAGTTCTGAAGAACCAGTAGCAGACATTTTGAGTACTTTGGAGAACTGGCAAATATGACTTCTGACTGGCTCTGCCGCCATCAATTCTCTGCCTCCAAAGTCCCAAATGATCAGCTGAATCTTCTTTGGTTGTCCTGCATAGGAGAACGGAGCTGGAAAGCAGGTTAGTGCAGTGGGAAGGAAATGGGGATTTTTGCAGTATCCTTCCCCTGCCATGCCCACAGAGCCACACCCATAAAGCCACACCATGCCCACCAAGCCACGCCCACGTCCAAGGAAGGAAGGAAGGAAAGAAGGAAAGAAGGAAATAATGAAGTCTTCCTACCAGATTGCCACAAGAAAATTAAATGGAGAAGATGGCAGGAAGTTGGAAATTTCTTCTGCTCCCATTGCTTTTTTGCCCACCATTTTTGATCATTCTCTTTCTCTGTTTAATTAAAGAAATATCTCTGAAAAAATGACCCAACAGGGCACAGATTGTTTAGTTATGCAATACAGAGACAATCTTTCTATATTTATTAAGAATATATTTGAACTTGGCTTTCATTTCAATAACCACTGTTTACCCTTATGGCTTAGTTTCATTGAGTTTCAATTCTGCACTGCACTCCTTTTCTGAACTTTCTCTTTTCCTTAATTCTTATTCTAATGCAGTGACTATTGTATTGTGATATCTTTTCTAAATGCCAGTTTGACAAAGCAATACAGGGAATTATGTCAATTTTTCTCCTTACAATCTGTATAGGAAACAGAATACAAAAGCTCTTAATATTTCTTAAAATTAATATATAATGCTTCATTATGTTAAGATTATAATACAAAAATTAAAGAGAATATTCTTTCAAGCAAGGAAGTATATATGCAAACTAAGATGCTAGACTTGGTACCCATTTTTCATATTATTTTGGTGCAGTGAAGAGGTAGCCTACCTATTTTGTAAAAACAGAGAAGCTTCTATCTGTATATATTGATAACTGCTACATCCTTTATCATTACAACTCTTAAACTTTATAGCAGATGTCTTCCAGCTCTCAAACAACTTTTTCATCTTGCCCTTCTTTATAGCAAAAACTACCAATCACTGAGAATCCATTGCAGGTAGTCCTCAATTTGTGAACATAAATCAGCCTGGAATTATGGTTGTAGCTATACAGGTCATCATATTTCATGATCTTTTTTGTAGCAGTTATTAAGTGAACACCACAATTGCTAATGGAATGTCATGGTCATTAAACATTCATACCCAATGTGATTTTTTTTGCCAGAAGCCAGAATAAACATGGAAACTGGAAAGAAAAAAATCTATTGAAAATCATAACTGAGAGATATTGCAAATGGCCATAAATCAGAACCAGTTGCCAAGCCCCCAAAATATGATCACATGACTCTATGTGTGTGTGTGGACATAGGAACTTTAAAAACAGGTCATAAGTAGCTCTGGAAAGGTTCATCATAACTTTGAATGAACACTAAGTTGACTGGTCATTAAGCAAGGACTACCTGAGTAATCAATCATATGATTGACCAAAACAGAAATATTTGCTAGATGTCTTTGGGCAAAGATGATTCTTAGCTGGAGCCTACTTCCAAACCCCATTGCTGTAATTAAAGGGATTACAGGGGAAAAATACTGTAAAACTGCTAGCACCTGTCATACTGATAGTATTGCAAATACCTATAATGAAAAATGGAATTGCCAGGAAGATCAGACATATTTGGTAAAGACTGCCTGCAGCTACAAGGAAAGACACTACAGGTGAAACTCAAAAAATTAGAATATTGTGCAAAAGTTCATTTATTTCAGTAATGCAACTTAAAAGGTGAAACTAATGTATGAGATAGACTCATTACATGCAAAGCAAGATAGTTCAAGCTGTGATTTGCCATAATAGTGATGATTATGGCTTACAGCTCATGAAAACCCCAAATCCACAAACTCAGAAAATTAGAATATTGTGAAAAGATGCAATATTCTAGGCTTAAAGTGTCCACTCTAATCAGCTAATTAAGCCATAACACCTGCAAAGGATTCCTGAGCCTTTAAATGGTCTCTCAGTCTGGTTCAGTAGGAATCACAACCATGGGAAAGACTGCTGACCTGACAGTTGTGCAGAAAACCATCATTGACATCCTCCATAAGGAGGGAAAGCCTCAAAAGGTAATTGCAAAAGAAATTGTATGTTCCCAAAGTGCTGTGTCAAAGCACATTAATAGAAAGTTATGTGGAAGGGAAAAGTGTGGAAGAAAAAGGTGCACAAGCAGCAGGGACGACCACAGCCTGGAGAGGATTATCAGGAAAAGGCCATTCAAAAGTGTTGGGGACTTTCACAAGGAGTGGACTGAGGCTGGAGTCAGTGCATCAAGAACCACTGCACACAGACAGATCCTGGACATGGGCTTCAAATGTCGTCAGAAGCGTCTTACCTGGGCTAAAGAAAAACAGACCTGGTCTGTGGCACAGTGGTCCAAAGTCCTCTTTTCTGATGAGAGCAACTTTTGCATCTCATTTGGAAACCAGGGACCCAGAGTATGGAGGAAGAATGGAGAGGCACACACTGCAAGATGCTTGAAGTCCAGTGTGAAGTTTCCACAGTCTGTGTTGATTTGGGGAGCCATGTCATCTGCTGGTGTTGGTCCACTGTGCTTCATTAAGTCCAGGGTCAACGCAGCCATCTACCAGGAGATTTTGGAAAACTTCATGCTTCCTTCCACAGATGAGCTTTATGAGGATGCTGACTTCATTTTCCAGCAGGACTTGGCACCTGCCCACACTGCCAAAAGCACTAAAACCTGGTTCAATGACCGTGGGATTACTGTGCTTGATTGGCCAGCAAACTCGCCTGACCTGAACCCCATAGAGAATCTATGGGGCATTGCCAAGAGAAAGATGAGAGACTTGAGACTGAACAATGCAGAAGAGCTGAAGGCTGCTATTGAAGCATCCTGGTCTTCCATAACACCTCAGCAGTGCCACAGGCTGATAGCTTCCATGCCACGCCACATTGAGTCAGTAATTGCTGCAAAAGGGGCCCAAACCAAGTAGTGAGTACATATGCATGCTTATACTTTTCAGAGGTCCGATATTGTTCTATGTACAATCCTTGTTTTATTGATTGCATGTAATATTCTAATTTTCTGAGATTGTGGATTTGGGGTTTTCATGACCTGTAAGCCATAATCATCACAATTATGGCAAATCACAGCTTGAATTATCTTGCCTTGCATGTAATGAGTCTATGTCATATATTAGTTTCACCTTTTAAGTTGCATTACTGAAATAAATGAATTTTTGCACAATATTCTAATTTTTCGAGTTTCACTTGTATTTCAGTGTGACAAAGGCCTAAGAGAATTCTTGCAAGATTTACACTCATCCAATAGATTTCCTAAGCATCGTTTTGAGCTCCTGCAAGCAAAACTGATAAATGTCATTCATGCTTCCACTCCTCCATTTAACATTTGTAAAATTGTGGATATTATGTAGAGGTGAAAAGTATTCAGCACTGGTATCCTCCTATTCAAGTCAAAGTGGAGATTATGTATATCCATAACCTTTCTTCTTTTTCCCATGTGGCATCTAAATGAAATATATTATTCTTGTGTTGGAATAATTTGCAATTCCAGTATTCCAGATTTCTCACATCCTACTTTTCTTACCAACTCTAAATATTTTGAAGAGTGCTTTGTTTTATGTAATCATGGACATAGTTCTGTCTTTTCTTCATAATGCTAAAGAATCCCACTAGCCCAAGAATTTTTTTCCCTTTTTTGACAACCTATTAATGAGTCCCTCAAAAACTGAGAGGAGAGATTGTTTTCATGTTCTACATTTCTAGAAGAGTTTTTCAGAGAAGAAAAGGTTCCTACTCAGTGAAGTAACCTTTCTCTCCCTTATTTTTTATTTCTTTTTTATTTTATTATCAACAAATCCCCCTTATTTTTCATTTGGTGTTAGGCAATCCAGCAGTAGAAAAAACTGAAGTAAGAAACGTTTTCACTAAGTAGACATAAAGTACCATAAACATAGGGCACCATGCATAGACACCAATGACTGTTTTGATATTTAGAATCAAGTAGAAGTATATGAAAGAGCACTACATAAGCAGTAGGAGCAGGCAGACGCTAATGGTATTAAAAAGGCAACTTAAAATAAAACAGATGCCTTGTATATGTATGACTTAGTTCTGTGGATATATCCAGTATAATATGTAATGAACTGTTACTTTATTTTGATGTTTATTAAATAATGTTTGGTAGAAATAAGAAGTGGTATGTCTTTAAATAAAAATGTAACAGGAAAATGAAATCTGGGGGTTTTGAACATAAAAAAGATAATGTACATCTGTCAGGCTAGTACTAGTCAATCAATCAGACAACATGGTAGTAGACTAGGACCTAAAGATAGTGGTGGATATAGATGTAGTTGTGCCATCTGACAGCAACATCAGGAAGAAGAAGTATGAGAAGCTGGAACCAAGGCCTAAAGGAAGAACTAGAAAAGATATGCAAAGTAAAGCCAAAGTAGTAGTAGGAACATTCAAGGCTATGACTCCTAACCTGGAAGACTGCTCCAACAGATCCCAGGAGTCATATCTTCCATCCAGAAAAATGCAATGCTTGAAAAGGCTTGAAATGGCTAAGCTACAGGTAGTCTTCAACTTGTAACAGTTTGCTTAATGACCATCTGAAATTACAATGGCAGTGAAAAAAAAGGACTTATGACTGTTTTTCACACTTATGATTGTTGCAGCATCATCATGGGCACATAATTTACATTCAGATGCTTGACAAGTGATTCATATTTTTGACAGTTGTAGTGTCCTGGGGTCATATGATCAGCTTTTACAACCTTCTGACCAGCAAAACAATGTGGAAACCAGATTCACTTAACAACCGTGTTACTAATTTAACAACTGCAGTGATTCACTTAACAAATGTGGCAGGAAAAGTCATAAAATGGAGCAAAACTCATTTAACAAATTTCTCACTTAGCAACATAAATTTTGGGCTTAATTGTGGTCGTAAGTTGAGGACTACCTGTGGTGTCCAGAAACCACATACTCCCAGGTCTCTGGTAGAATACTGTAAAATCTCCAGTCAAAGGCGGTATTTGCCAGTTCTCCGAACTACTCAAAATTTCCACTACCAGTTCTCCAGAACTGGTCAGAACCTGCTGAATACCACCTCTGAGACAGAAGCATTTTGAGCAGTGAAGGTGAATAAAATTCTCTAAAAACCAGCCATCCATTATGCTCTCTACTTCTAAATGTACTAGTTAAAAGAACATTATTTTCCATTGTGTTGCTGACAAAAGAACCTACATAAAATCATATGAATAGTTTACTAATGGATAGTCTATGACACAATCTGGTGAACATGATATTTTAATTCCCCAGAAGGCAAAATTATCCCATAACCCAAATGAATTGATGACATGCATATTTATAAACATGTCTTCTATTTTCATCGTTTTTCTTTGAAAGCCCTTATTACTGGATCGCTTGGCTGAGTTGCCAAAGTTCAATTGATATTGTCAAGATATTTTAATTTACTTTAAAATGGTTTCTCTCTCCACAGCTTTTTATGTTACAATGGTCCATTAAATATTCAAAATTGAAATGTTCCCCTATGGATGTTGCCTTTCTTTTGCACTGTTGGGCAATCCAGAAAAATTTGTCCTCCTGACTGAAGCTTTTAAAATTATTTTTAAATAAATAAAATAATCATTATTTTACTCTGCCATATAAAAATGTTCTAGCAGTATTTAGAAAACTGAATTTCCTGTCAATCATTTGGGATTAATTATTTTTAAAAAGAATATTCCCCAGTGCTCATATTACTGAGCAAACATCTAGCCCATTTCCTTCCTCCACTTTATCTTATAAAAGGGATAAGTAAAAAGTAACTTTAAAAGATTAGGAGACAAAGCTTTTTATGATCCATCCATCCTCCTTGCCCTCCTCCTTCACCTCTTCCTCTTCTTTAAATTAGCTTGAGAGGTTAGATATAAATATGAAAGAGAAAAGGTTTGTGGGAGCAAGAAGAGCAAATGAGGTGACTGAGATTAAATCTAGTCCAATTATCTGAGATGTGGTTTATTCTATTGATCTTGATAAAATGGACAAGGTTCTCTGACTGGTCAGCTAGCCACCTGTGCATTGGACTCATGCTCCTCCTTGTTAGCTAAGACTTCCAAGAAACTGTTGGGTTAGATCCTGGCAATGGTGAATTTATCCTTGAGAGATAGTCTTGCCAATACTTAAAGAGATGGTCATGTATCCCTCCTTAAGAAACTAAGTTTTAGATAATTTTCATCAGATCTCCATCTTTCCTTCAGGAAGTTTGTTGAGAAGATGGTCATACTGCCAGCATACACCTCCTGCCAGCATCACTTTCCGATCGCCCTGTTCGCTGTCATATGAGAGGCCTCCTTGGGATACTGTCAGTCAGGCATTGTCGGCTGGCGGTTCCCAGGGCTAGAGCCTTCTCCGTGGGAGCACCTGCCCTCTGGAATCAGCTCCCCGTGGATCTCCATTTGACCCCTGACCTCCACTCCTTCCGCCGAGACCTGAAGACTTGGTTGTTTCAACAGGCCGGCCTGGAATGACCTGGGGGGGGGAGGGTTTGAGGGTTTTAACCTTCTTAACTTTTTAATTGTATTCGGCTTGTTTATTTATTTGTCTTTTTATTGTAAATTTGTCCTGTTTTAATGTTCGCCACCCTGAGTCCTTAGGGAGTAGGGCGGCATACAAGTCGAATAAATAAATAAATAAATCAATACTGCAACTTCGGCGAATTCTGTAAACAGACTATGTGAACATTTTTCAGCCAGATTTCAGATATAGGCATAAACTGAAATGGCATTCATTGCACTTGTGGATAACCTCTGGCAGGAAAAGAATGGGAATGGTATCTCTATCCTAATTTTCCTTCTTCTCTTGACATCTTTGATCAATTGTGACATTCTTCTAGACCAGCTTCAGGGATATTAAGCGTACTTTGTTGAATGTTCTACTTCATCTGGGACTGATTCCAGTGAGTGTTGATGGAAGATGGGGTGGGGGGAGAAAATGAACCCTCCCTCCCCAACTTCCATTTAACATTTACATTTGTTGGGTGAGGTCATCCAATGGAATGGGCTGAGATATCACAAGTGGACTGATGATACATAGGTCTATATCTCTACTTGAGATTGACTAAGTGATATCATGGAGGTTGTATCTCGGTGGAAGCTGTGAGGATCTGTATAGGAAAAAAAACAGGCTTCAAATCAAATATAGCAAGACTGACTGGCTTTAGTTCTAGGGCCCAATGGATCCAGTGTTTTTCCAACTTCAGTACTGGATGAGGTTGCACTACACCAACCAGAACCAGTGCATAATCACAGGAAATCCTCCTGAACTCAAAGCTCTGAACTCACAGTTCCTGTTCAAAGAGTAGGTGATAGCTGTAGTAGGATTGCTTTATTTTGTGCAACAGTTACATATTTTCCTGTACTGGGAGGCACTGCTCCAGGGATGGGATTCAAATTTTTTACTACCGGTTCTGTGGTCATGCCTTGATGGGTGTGGCAGGAGAAGGATTCTGTAAAATCTCCAGTCAGAGGTGGTATTTGCCTGTTTTCTGAACTACTCAGAACTGGTCCGAACCTGCTGAATACCACCTCTGCACTGCTCACAGTCATTCATACCTTTGTTATTTCCCAACTGGATTACTGCAACTGATTATTCTACATTGGGCTGCTTTTAAAGACCAATTGGAAGTGTATCAAATTTAAAATATTTTTTTATGCACAGGCAATCATAGACATATGTTGATACAAGCATAGAACACTTCTGATCCATGAGCTGAATAGGCTTGCAGTAGGCTTTTGATTGAAAATCAGAGTGCAGTTATCATCTATAAAGCCCTTTATGGCACTGAGACAAATTATTTATAGGAGTTCATCTCCCCAATTGTTTATACTGTTCAACAGGAGAACAAAAATTCCAAGTCCCCTTAGTTACAATTGCCATTTGATACCTTCTAGAATACCATTCCCCTGAAATTACATTGGTCCAACCTTGGCTCTTCACAAGAGGCATGAAGCATGCATCAACAAATTGAGGTTACAACTGTGAAATGTTATTATTGTTGAATGTTATTGTGTTTGTTCTCAATTATCATTAAACATTTTACTTTATTTCTTTTTTAATGTGTTTTACTACCCAAAGTTACATTTGTGAACTAGGCACGGGAATAAATCAATCTAATAAATAATAAAATGATATGTAAAGGCTGTTGCTGTAGATGTTTATTGGTGGAATGGAGGAATGGTGATACTCGACAGACTGAAAAGTTTTAGGAACAGCAGAAAAACCAGTGCTGTTATGAGTTCCACCACAGGGGAGGGGCTGAATTATTGTCCTACTGAAATCACAAGATGTCACCTTGAACCAAGAGCTTTTCTACTAATGTGTTAAAGTTAATAGACAGCATAGCATTTTACACTGGTTTCATTGTTATTACTGGAGTTTGAAATAAAGTGACTTTAATTCCTTCCCAGCATGATACATGTTATGTATGTAGGTTTGAAGTCATTGGTTTCGTTTGAACTGTTCTTGTAAAGTGTTAGAAATGATTGGTTTAAAAGTGCAGGAAAAACCCTGCACTCTGATTGGCTGGCAACTGTGGCTGCTGGCTATAAGTAGCAGCCGCAGCCCAGCCAAAGGGGGTCCGTTCTGAGCTGAAAGTCACAATAAACTTAAGAGCTGAAGCACTCCATGTCTGCCTCTTCATGCAAACTTAACACTGGCGATGAAGGTGGGATATTCCCTGAAGAGAAGGCAATGCAGAACAGAAGAAGATCGAGATGGCTGTGCTGAACACCCCCCCAGCCCCGTTCGATCCGACGGCAGAAGACTGGGAGTTGTATGCAGATCGTTTCCAAATGTATCTGGAAGGAAACGATCTAGCCGACATTTCCGAGAAGCGGAAGAGGGCGGTCTTTCTTACATACTGCAGTCCGGCAGTTTTCAAGATGGCGAAGGCATTGGCGGGAGCTGCAGACGTGAAGGTAATGGACTGGCCTGACTTAGAAAAGCTGTTAAAAGCCCATTACGCGCCACAAGTATCGTGCCTCATTAAGAGACACGAGTTTTACCGTCGTGATCAGGGGGAAAACGAAAACATAAACGACTTTGTGGCAAGTTTAAGAGACATTGGGGGTGCATGTGAATTTAACAGTTTAGAAGAGGCCATGTGCGATCGATTTGTTCTGGGCCTTAAAGACAAGGTGCTGCAGAGCAAGTTATTACTAAGACCTAAGATCACGCTGAAGGAAGCAATAGAAGAGGCCTCTTCAGCAGAAGCTACCAAGTCCTCAGCAGCAGCCATGAGGAAGATGAACAGGGCCACGAGCCATTCTGATGGGGAAAAGTCTACCACAAACCATTGTGATGACCTAGATTTTGAATCAGATTGCAGTGAGGTGGAAGAGGGAATTTACAGACTCAGAATGGAGCAGAAAAAGAAAGACCTGGACAGGAAGAGGCAAGATTTCTACTGCAGAGGTTGTGGGGGAAGCCACCCCTGCACTGAATGCAAGTTTTTAGACACCATTTGCCTCCATTGTGAAAAAAGAGGACACCTAGCAAGAGTCTGCAAATCATCCAGAACTCCATCCAACAGAAGAAAATTTCCTGCAAACAAAGACAAAGAATTCAAGCCAAACAATCTCAGTGAGAAAATGGGGCACAGCACAGAAGCAAGGGGGAAGAATGAAACTCATCAGACAGTAACTATTGGTCATTCATCTTCTATCAATAACAAAAAAGTGCATGTCAAGGTACTTATTGAAGGAAGGCCTTGCCAAATGAAAGTGGACTCAGGCTCATATCTGTCTATGGTGTCATGGGACACTATTCACAAACTACTCCCAAACATTCAGAAGAATCATTTCAAGAAGCAAGCGCTGACTCTTAAAGACTACCAAGGGAACAAGATTCCAGTAGTTGGAACAAGAGAATTCAACGTGAAGTTCAAAGGGCACACCAAACCCCTGCCCCTGACCATCGTGGACAAGGATCGCCCAAGTTTGCTGGGACTTGAGTGGTTCAACCCGCTGGGCATCGAGGTGACTGGCATCAATCACGTGAGCAACACTGAATGGGAGGAGGCCTTGAAGTCTGAGTTTCCAGAGGTCTTCAGCGACGGAGTAGGCAAGTATTTGGGGACCCCTATCACTTTCAATCTAGATCCCAAGGTGCCACCAATCTGTTTAAAGCCCAGAAGGGTCCCATTTGCCTTAAAGGAAAAAATTGATGCACAATTACATAAATTAATAGCTCAAGGGGTTTTAGAGCCCACTGACCACTCCAGGTGGGAGACACCCATAGTCACACCAGTCAAGGCTGATGGGTCTGTGAGAATCTGCGGAGACTACAAGGGGACATTGAACCATGCGCTACAACAGAGCGCATATCCAGTTCCAGTGGTGCATCATTTATTACATTCTCTTGGCGGGGCACAGTCTTTGCCAAATTGGATCTGGCCCAGGCATATCAACAGTTAACAGTTGATGATGCCACTGCAGAGGCCCAAACCATTGTGACTCATAGAGGTGCTTTCAAATGTAAAAGGTTACAGTTTGGAGTAAGTGTGGCACCAGGTATCTTCCAAAGCCTTATGGAAAGGATGCTCCAAGGACTGCCAGGGGTAGTACCTTACTTTGATGATGTGTTAATCTCTGCTGAAAATGACATTCAATTACTCGAGAGACTCAGAGAAGTCCTAACCGGATTCAAGGAAGCGGGGTTAAAAGTCAAAGAAGAAAAATGCACACTTAGAACTGACAAAGTGGAATTCTTGGGTTATATGATTGATAAACATGGCATCCATCCCACAGAAGCCAAGGTTCAGGCAATCAAAGAAGCCCCCAGGCCAAAATGCAAAACTGACTTGCAAGCAGTTCTGGGCCTCATTAACTTCTATCATATGTTTCTACCTCAGAAAGCAACCACTGCAGAACCCCTACATAGATTACTGGACAAAAAATCTGCATGGGTCTGAGGCAGAAAAGAACAAGCTGCATTTCACAATATTAAGAGACAACTCACTTCTGATTCCGTACTGATACAGTTCTCTGAGAATTTGCCTGTTGTACTGACTTGTGATGCATCTCCTTTTGGAGTAGGGGGGGTGTTGAGCCACATGCTTCCCACTGCGGGGGAAGCCCCTATTGCATTTTACTCTCGCACTTTGACTAAAGAAGAGAGAAATTACAGCACTTTGACTAAAGAAGAGAGAAATTACAGCCAACTGGACAAGGAAGCTTTGGCAATTGTGGCAGCTGTTAAGAAATTCCATGAGTATCTATATGGGAGAACATTTACTATTGTCACAGATCACAAACCTCTTTTAGGCATTATGACAGGAGACAAATCAACACCCACGATCCTGTCACCAAGAATGCTGAGATGGACTGAATTTCTTGCTGCTTATTCATACAAACTCATCAACAGGCCTGGAAAAGACATTGGGCATGCAGATGCTTTGAGTCGCTGCCCACTTCATTCACACACTGAGGAACCTGCTCCTGAGACTTACACCTTTTTTCTAGAAACTGTTGCCAAGCTTCCAGTACATGCTGCTGAAATTGCCAGAGAGACTGCCAAAGACACTTTATTGGCTCCTGTTATAGGCTGGATTAAGAAAGGTTGGCCACTTCAAGATCTACCTCAACTTGCCCAACCTTTTAAATCCAGGCAAACTGAATTATCTGTATTAGGAGGATGTATTTTGTGGGGTAACAGGGTGGTTATTCCTGCAAAACTACAAAAAGAGGTTTTGGAAATGTTACATGAGGGTCATCCAGGAATTGTCAGAATGAAGGGATTGGCCAGGAGTTATGTATGGTGGCCAGGTATTGACAAAATGGTTGAACACTGGGTTGCATCCTGTCCCAACTGTCAGGAAGTCAGGCCTGCCCCACCTCTCGCCCCCAAACAGGAATGGGAATGTCCTAGGGGCCAATGGTCCAGGATTCACATTGATTTTGCTGGCCCTACCAGAGGGCACACTTTCCTTATTATAGTAGATGCATATTCCAAATGGCTAGAGGTTATCCCTATGGCATCCACCACAGCTGAAGCTGTCATCAAGGCTTTTTGTAACTCATGGTTTACCTGATGTCCTTGTTTCTGACAATGGTCCTCAATTTACGTCCAACCTTTTTTAATCATATCTAGCACAGCAGGGTATCAGACATGCCCTGATAACTCCTGGGCATCCTTCAGCTAACGGCCGGACTGAACGCATGGTACGCTTTACCAAGAAAAAACTTCAGCAATTGGGTCCTGGGGACATCACTGAGAAAGTTGAAAAACTACTCAGTGTCCAGCATATCACTCCTAACCCATCAACTAACTTATCCCCAGCAGAGTTGTTGATGGGTAGGAAACTCAGGTCTCCCCTTGACTGCCTTCATCCCACTTACGCACCCAACGCACCACTAGATTCCACTAGCAAAATTTGCACATTCACTGTGGGTGATTCTGTTTATGCTAAGAACCTTATGGGTGAACCATTATGGATTCCTGCTGAGATAACCCAAATCACAGGCCCTAGGTCTTACAGGGTACAAACAGAGGATGGTGTCCTCTGGAGCAGGCACATTGATCAGCTTAGGTCCAGATTACCTCAGGAACATCGCAATTGCTCCTCTCTGGTTCCCATCCCTAGTACCTCTTCTAGGGGGGAAGGGGAGGATCATGAGGATGATCAGCAAGCAAGAATCAACCCCATGTGTAACGAGCCAACATGACAGGAACCATCCCAAATCCTGTCACAATGCCAAAATCCATCCTTAGAAGTGGAAGACTGTACATCACTACCTGACTTAGGTGCTGACATTGGGTTGGAGATGGATTGGGAGGAGAGACCAGGTTGTAGTAACCAAACAGGTTCTACTATTACTAAAAGTCCAAGTATGGAAATGTCAGCAGACACATTTCCTCTCTCACTGGGTGAGAACATTAAAACATCTGAACCACGTAGGTCTCAACGTACACGTAAGAGCCCCACCTATTTAAAAGAATACATTAGATAGATGGGGTTTGAGTATGGACTGAACCTAGTGGGGAGGGGTGTTATGTATGTAGGTTTGAAATCATTGGTTTAGTTTGAACTGTTCTTGTAAAGTGTTAGAAATGATTGGTTTAAAAGTGCGGGAAAAACCCTGCACTCTGATTGGCTGGCAACTGCGGCTGCTGGCTATAAGTAGCAGCCGCAGCCCAACCAAAGCAGGTCCATTCTGAGCTGAAAGTCACAATAAACTTAAGAGCTGAAGCACTCCGTGTCTGTCTCTTCATGCAAACTTAACAATACATATATGAATAAAGCACCACAAAAAGGTATGAAAATATTTAACATTAAATTTGTACCACTTTGAAATTCAAAAACTATTTAAATCTTATGCAAGGAGATTTGCAGTGTATGCTAGTTCCATGCTCTCAGTATATTGCACATGTCAAGCATTTTGAACAGCCAAATCTAAAATAAAATGGAGAATATACATTTTGGTTTATAAAACTACTTCCATCTACACATATTTACTACTTAAAAGAGCAAGAAATTTAGGGTGAATGCAAAGGGGGCATGCATAAGCGCACCAACATGCCTACCGTCCCTGTCCTATTGTTTCTTTTATTTTTCTTATATATATTCATTTCATGTATGTTTATCCTTATCCTTATTATCTTGTAAGTGATTGACAAATCAAATAAATAAATAAACCCATGCCTTCAACGCTCTATCTTTCCTAGCATAAGAATCAAGAGCAGAGATGGGAGGGAATTATTTTCCCTTCAAATATGAAATTTAACAGCAGAATGCCATGTTCTCAATGTGTCAACTGGGTATGATGGATAGTAGTAGAATGTAAGTTTATAGACTGAGCTAGGGAAAAGAGGAATTTACTGACCCATTGTTGAGCATGATGGAATTCCCACACTAGATATTTGTTTTGCTTCAGATTGTGATGAAGTGCAGTTGCTTACTGAAAATAAGGTTAACAGATTTAAGGTATTTTCTCCTGTACAGCTTTACATATGCCTATTTTCAGTTTTAATTAAATGATATATGGAGTAAGAATTTATCATGGCAACTGACATCAAAAAATAAATATACCTGGATTCAAAACCAATAAAACCAATAATAACAGCTTATTGAAAGGAACTGTATTTCCCTTGACTAAATTACATCAGTGAATACATGGCTTCTCTATGAATGATCAGTTGGTATATGTACTGCAGGAAATATATTTTCATATAATCAAGAAGAATCCAGAATTGTTGCAATAGTCTATTTTGAAGCAGAATACAACATTGATTTATAAACATATTTTAGACAAATTATCTTCTGTTTTCAATGAAGGTCATGAGCCAAGGTTATATCTGTCCCACATCTCAGTCTGAATCTTGAAAGGATGAACAGTCCAGACAATCAAGTTCATCTTATAAAATCTGTACATGAAACACCACAACTTGCTTATGAGAAGATTGTTGAAGATTGACCAATTCTTATTTTTATTAGTGGTAGTTAAGGATTTATTTTTTCACAACAGAGGTTGGGAATCTCTCACTCAGAAGGGCTAATCCAGCCTGCCAGTTTAACCAGTGGTGGGATTCAAATTTTTTTACTACCAATTCTGTGGGCGTGGCTTGGTGGGCATGGCTTGGTGAGCATGGCAGGGGAAGGATACTGTAAAATCTCCATTTTCACTCCACTCCAGGAAAAGGATACTGTAAAATCCCCATTCCTTTCCCACCCCACTAACCTGCTTTCCAGCTCCATTCTCCTGTGCAGGGCAAGAAAAGAAGACCCAGACGATCAGCTGGGACTCGGGAGGCAGAGAATAGATGGGGGCAGGGCCAGTCAGAGGTGGGATTTGCCAGTTCTCCAAACTACTCAAAAATTCCACTACCGGTTCTCCAGAACTGGTCAGAACCTGCTGAATACCACTTCTGTGTTTAACCCCCAAAATGCTGACCACCAGCAAGGCTCACTGCTTTTTCATGGGATCAGAAACATGGAATTTCACCTTCAAAATTCTCTTAGCACTGTCAAGGGAGCTTTTCCGATGAGGGAAAGCTTCTTTAGAGAAAAAGCAAAACCCTTTTCTCCACTAGGAAGAAATCTGAGAGCAATTATGACAGAGGTGGATGATGGCAGAGTAAGTATGTAATGAAACACACAGAGACACTATAGGCTATGTGTTTTAATGATTTTCCTCTCAGGTATCCTAGTTATATTTAGTTTAATGAAAAAATGGACTAGAGATGACATGATAATGGTGTCTCAATATCTAAGGGCTGCCACAAAGAAGACAAAGTCGAGCTATTAGCCAAAACACCTGAAGGCAGGACAAGAAGCAAGGGTGGAAACTAATCAAGGAGAGAACCAGTCTGGAACTAGAACTAAGTAGAACTCTCCTGACAGTTAAAACAATTAATCTGTGGGACAACTTGCCTCCACTGGAGGTTTTGGACAACCATTTGGACAACCATTTGTCTGAGAGGTTTGTGTTTGAGCAGGGGTTGGATCATTAGAAGACCACCAAGGTTCCTTCCAACTCTATTATTCTGTTAGTTTCCTCAGCCATATTTTATTTACATAGCTATAATAAAACAAATAAATTACCTGGTAAGATGTTGGTACATATAATCTATTTGTGCCGCCAAGGACCAGATTTTTAGAAACTACATAAAACTGAGGACACAAAAACGTAGTATCACTCTTCCCTAAATGCACTTTCTGCCATTGCTACTTCTTTATAGCAGAATCCAATTATGATGATTTTTCATGGGAAAAGGCAATCAGTTTCAACTGAATGTCTATTTTGCAGTCCTATGGAGCCCACTGCAATTGTTAAATAGGAGCTGGTACAGTATCTGAGAACTGGAAAATTAGACTTGAGTGCAACTATCACGTAGTTGCCTATTCCTATAAATTCAATATTTATAGATTACTGTTTTTATCTTTAAATTTGTTAGCTGCCTTAAGTGTTCAAAGTAACTGAAAAAGAAGTTTTTATTAACAACAAAATAGCCATAAGTATGTTTGCTTATTTACTTTCTAATGAACACCAAACAATACTTGCCAATTAAGAGTTTAATTCAATTTCACATGGGGAAAAACTTGAATTTGAGCATAGGCTAAAGGAAACAGATGCTTACATTTAATGTGCATGAAGAAAATGACTATTTATTTCACTGAGCACCATCTTTCATGTGGGCCTCTTTCTCTGAATAGGTCATTCTTCTACCATTCATAAAGCCATTACTCAATGCCGCATTCTTCTGTGAACTCTGGGACCCCCTAGACATCACTCAAATAACAAAGCTGAGTGGATTTGAAAGCTTCTGAATTTGATTCTAATTGCTGTGTGTAAAATGGGAATTTGTACCAACAACATGAGAAAGCAAATGTGACATTTATTGTGCAATGTTTACCTTAAATAAATGCAGACTGTTCGTTTGTGGAACAGATTTGCCTAGTCTTGCATGACGTTATCTCATATAGAGTTCTTGAAAGGTTTGGGGTGGAACATAATGTATAGGAAAGGCACCATTTCCATGTAGAAATGTGAGGAAATATGCACTAGTTTAAGGCTTTGCACATAATTCAGAATGCTCCATTCTATTATCTTCAATTAGTGTATGCCCATGAGTATATTTTTGATACTTTTTCTAGTCTGAAGAGATTCAAGCCTCATTCTTACATTTTCTTAACATAGCGTGAATAAACTCCTGATTTTTTTCTTAAGTCACATCTATTTGTCATTGACTTTGTCTCATTCCCATGTTGCAGCTGAGGTCACTTAAAGTCATCATTAACTGTAATGTTGCAGCTAAGTAACTTAAAGTCACCTTTAACACAGTTTTTACCATCAACATGATCTATCATACCTCACTGACAATGTGTGTGCTATGTGATTGGGGTGGGATCTCCCAATTCCTATTGGCCACATCAGCACATCCCTTCCTCCTATTTACTGGAAATTGCCCTTCTTGGCTAGTCTTTGCTTGAAGTACAGTATAGAAAAGAACATCTAGCTCTTGAATTTGCATTATTTGTTTTTGAAACATGTGTTAGCACCATTTTAAAAGACTTGTATTTAAAATACAGGATCAGCACTTTTTAAGGAAATATTAGTCCTGTGCTGCACAGATCACTTACAATAAGAAAAGAGCCAGATTTTTCCAGCTGCCAGAAGAGACAGGAGTTTCATGTATTTGTATTATTATTACTTGGGACGGGAAGTGTGTCAAATTTTGCCTATACCATTCCAATTCCATAGCGATCCAGTCAGCTACTTCTAGGTGTTGCCAACCATTTGAATAGTATTGGCCATATTGCCCGCACTGCAATGTCTTATTACACTGCTTAAGAATGGACATCACATCTGATCAATTGTTGCTTCCCACTTTACCCCATATCCTTATTCTATGTCTTCAGCTTATTTGCCAGACTATTTTAGGATTCAAGTTAAGTGATCTTTCATTCAAGTGCTAATCCCATGCTCAAAAATATCCGTAACCACCAGCAACAAATCTTAATCACTGCCATACTTGTGAGTTGTTAGTCTGACAATTTCATAATTGGTGAAAACCACCATCCAGCTATTCTTCACCAACCAATGTTAAAGAGAATGAATGTTGTTGTTTTTTCCAGTGGCAGGCAATTCTTGGTAAGAAAAGATTCGAAGCCAGATAAATATATTAATCACCTCCCTTAATTTGCCTTCATTAAAATGTCAAGGATAGCCCCAGTCACTGGTCTCATTATTATGAAAGAATAAAAAATTAGGACAGCATTGTCTTTTACATATTTTCTGCCGGCTGAAAATAGACAGCTTTTTAACATGGCCATTTGGTTGTGCCCAAAGTCATAAAGCTTCTTTTGTTTTATATCTAACAGAAGGTAAAATAGAAGATTCAGTAATTAGGAAAAGCATTCACAGAACAAAATAAATGATAGATTTTATTAAAGGGAAATATTACAGACAGATAAAACTGTGAAATAGGCTGGGCACGTCCTTTGAGAGAAATACCTTGGAACACATGGAAACACCTGCCCTTTAATTGTTAAAGCAGTCATATCCTTTTCCATGCTCAAACACCTGTTCCTGGCATCTGCCTTCACAGTTGCTTTATTTTATTTCTCTTACACACACACACACACACACACACACACACACAGCAAAAAACCAAAAAGTCCAGAAATAATGCATTTGGAGGCAGCTATGAGCAGCTTCTGAAGCAATCATTCAAGCCTTAATATGAAAAAAAGACATTATGGCTTTAAGTTTTAAAACTGTTGCTTGATACACAGTCCTAAAACATTTATTTGGAGATTTGCCCAACTTATTCTGGAATGAAAAATATTCCAGAATACTCTTCTTAGCTTCCTTCAACAGTGTAATACAACCTACATCTTAGACGCTATTCTCTAATCATCACTTAAGAGACATGTATATCTTCATAAAAAGTCACTATTTTGAAAAAACAGTGGGCATGTTCTAGAAAGAAAATAAAGCCTCATTCAGGAGATAAGAAGGAAAACATGGTACCTTTGCTTGTCATCATACATGCATACACCCAAAAATTCTGGTCCTTAATAAACTGCCCTTTTATTCAATATCCGATTTGTTCTCATCTTACATTTCACTAAAAATGACTCCCAACTCAAAGCTGGATAAAAATGCTGGGTTACTCAGTAGGGTTCTTATGCACTACACACCTTTCCCATGGACATAACAATACACAGAATATATCAGAAAAGGGATATTTCACAGCCCCATAGTCACCATTCTACTTTTCAGAGCACACCTATACTAGTAACTACCTTTTGTTGCATACATTGGTAGGAAAACTTTTTCAAAAGTTAAACAAAAATAAATGGATGAAACAATAATATTTCTCTCTATCTCTTCTCTTTCCCCACCTCACACCCCCTGTGTGTGTGTGTTTGTGCATTCAAGTCAATGTTAACTTCTGGAGATTGCCGGGACAGGTCCCTGAATTTTTCTTGGCAACTGGTTTGCCATTGCTGGTTTCTTAGAGTTGAAAGAGAATGATTAGCTCAAGATTTCCCAACTGCCTTCTTGCCTAAAGTGGGACTAGAACTCACAGTCACTCAGTTTCTACTTTACCTTAACCATTACACCAAATTGTTTCTGAAGTCAGCAAAGTCACTAATTTTTTAAGAAGGGAAAGAAGCTGGTTCTTAAAAAATGGAAAATGGGGAACCTAAAAAGTTTGGCTTATTAAAAGAGAGAAAAGTGCCTCTGTTATGGATACTTATGAAAGAACCAGTCTGACCCTTAGTTAGGCAAACCCAACCCTGAAGGCATCTGAATTGTGCTGATTAATCCATATCTTTCCCTGAAAATACAAGCGATGGCTGATAAATTTTACCAGATTAAGTTTGTTTGCTATCTATAACAAAATAGGATTATTTTGACTTCAAGGCTTCCTGCTTGGGTAATCTGTTTGAACTGCATTGAATACAAAGAATGATAAATTAAATGAAATGGAGAAAAGTAATTATACTATTTCAATACTTTTATCTTCTCTATTTGAGGCAGTTTTGAAGGGTTGGTTTTGACCTTTCACTTTCTATGGCTTTGAACCACAGTACCTGAAGGATACTTTCGGTATTAAGAAATATCTTCCATTTCACCAAGAAAAAATTGAAAAAGATGCCCAATAATGGTTATATTACTAAAGATTTTGTGATACCCTAAAAGACTCATAGTACACAATTGTATCTATTGTGCATCTGTTAATTTTTAATATTTTAAAGACTTTTAGACTTACTATGACAATTGACCATGGCATGGTAAGACCACATGAAGAAAAATAAATCCTTTATATGATCTTTTATACTGTTACCAAATGGTAGAATGAATTATCTTTCTTGGAAGAGCAATCTTTCAGAAATGTGGCTGTCAAATGTAGTGACCAGCACTATTAGAAGATGCACTGTCAAAATGTGTAAATGAGATGTCTCTCATTTCTATGGTAATCTCTATGTGTGAATAGAATACATAGATTCCAAAAGGCTTTCTCCTCTTTTGTAAGCTGATCCACCTACAAAAATGTGTGGAAATAATAAAGCAAGATGTGCAAAATGTAGCAAACTGAATATATCAGTCAAAAGTAGCTGATCATCCAAAATATGCAGTAATTTCATCACCCAAACCAAAGAAGAATGCATAACAGTTCCTAATTCTCACTGAATTTGTTTAAAACTGGAATGAAAAATATATCGTGAGATGTCTGCAGAAAGGCCATTTGGAGACTGGTCACACAGCCATCCATTATGTCTAACCAGCTCACACATACACACACTGAATTGTTGCTGAGATAAATTGCATGGTTTTGTATGTCAGTGACATATGTTCTTTTGGTTAAAAGAAGAAAAAATGGAAAATGAAGAAGAAAGAGCTGTCTCTTTGTACTGTTCTGATTACATTAATCAATTCAATTCAATCAGAATAGAACTGGAAGAGACCTTGGAGGTCTTCTAGACCAATTCCCTGTTCAAGCAGAGAAATGACTGTCCAATCTCTTCTTAAAAACATCCAGTGACTGAACACCCACAACTTCTGAAGGCAAGCTGTTCCATTGGATAATTGTTCACACTGTTAGGAAGTCCCGCCTTAATTCCAGGTTGCTTCTCTCCTTGATTAGTTTCCATCCACTGTTTCTTGTCTTGCCTTCTTGGGCTTTGGAAAACAAGTTGACCCCTCTTCTTTGTATCAGCCCATCAAATACTAAAATACTGTTATTATGTCACTCTAGTCCTTCTTTTTTCTAGACTAGCCATACCCAATTCCAGCAACCATTCTTCACATGTTTTAATGATTACATTAATGTAACCATTGTAAAATAGATAACACAAATTTACTTAAAATGTAGTGGGTTTTCTTTTTCTATATTGATTTGCAGCTTTTGTATATGAAGATGGTTCATTCAAGCAGAAGCTAAAACTCAAACTGCTGAAATATTGTGTCCTTTTTAACCAAATTAAAAGTAAAGAGTTTGTGCTGCAGTGATTAAATCAGACAGTATCCTTTTCATAAACACAGGCTGCTGGTCCATGCTGCATTACCACTGGCACACTATGTCACTTCCTTTCAGCATCATGCCACAAGTTCTGCCCTCTATGTATGTGTGTGAGTTGTCATGACATACATACAGAAGGGTCAAATCTGTGTCATGACAAATACGACCCAGCTTTCATTATTTGCTTCCCCTCCATCCATTTGCTTCCTGATGCCTCTGGCTGCAGCCAGGTTCTTGGTTTAGAAACAAGACTGCTGACCTAGAAAGAGGTGTTAGTAGAAAAATCAAACATTGAAGAGAATAGCCAAGAGTGGAAGAGAGTCCAGAGATCACTGGCAGAGTTTTGCTTCTGTCAAGCCAGGTCCAGCTGGGGCATGAATGATACAGCAAAAGAAATCCTGGCTAATGCCACACACAGAAAGACTGACAGAAACACTGACATGAAGTGTATTCTTTTAGCATACTGCATATATGTTTTGTAGCTTCTTTCTTTCTTTCTTTCTTTCTTTCTTTCTTTCTTCCTTCCTTCCTTCCTCCCTCTCTCCCACCCCCTCCCTCTCTCCATCAAGTTTTATGTGTCAGTCCACTTTCCCCATTTCCTCATTCAGTCCACTAAGTCATGCCATTTCTTCCTATCAACATATTGGTAAGTCATCTAAATAAGCTTCCAAATAAGCTAAATTGATATTTTTGTAATAATCAAGAGACTATATGCTAAGAAGATGCAATCTCTCTCTCTGTTTGCATCAGCAACATAGTTATAGAATATCTTATGAAAGGACAGAGGTTTTAATGGAGGTTGACCAGAAATGCAGCATATCTCAGGATCTTAGGCTCATTCCAGAAGTTAAATCACACAAACCTGGATTAGAACCATCTAGGAATTCCAGAGCTATTGGTTAGACTGAAAAGGTGAAAGAAATGCATCCAAATAAAAAAAATGGCAAAGTTTTTTTTGGGGGGGAAGAAGTCATCCATATTGCATCTGTGAACATCTTGAATGCAAAAATGGGGGGGCAGGCAAATGTAGTTGTTTATGTTTCAATATATTGCTCTTTTTCTTTTCAACTGGAAGGCTAGGGTGAAGGGCTCACATACATAGAGAAACAGGGCTTCCAGCTATCATTTCAGAATATCTGAAATAAATTCCTATTCTAGAAATATGTTTATGTGGACTATATTATGTCCATTATATTATTAAATAAAACGAGCAGTCTGAAAGTGAGAGATAAATAGAGATTTCTTTCTTTGCTTCTTTAGGTTTACATGACAATCTGTAGAACCTTCAGTCAGGTTTGAACTACTTGGTAGTTTCAAGTACTATCACACAGTCTTGGGCTACACTTTTCTTGTTGGTTTCCATTAAGGGCATCCCGATGTACTCAATAGTATTTCCATGCTATCAGAACTTCAGTATAATTTCCTTACTGTTTTTTCTTTTTCTTTATTTATTTTGAATTGGTCTGTTTCCCTCTGTTCTCAAGCATCATATCTATTTATTATATCTGCCTGAAAGAAATAGAAATGGTTAGAAATAGAAATAATAGAATTAAGAGCCATCTTGGTCACTCTCTTTCAGAGCTAGGAAACAGACAAGGCAAATCACTTCCAGAAACCTTGCCAAGAAAATTGCAAGAACTAGTTCAGGCAGTTGCCAGGAGTTAGCAATATCTTGAAGGAACAAAACAATATATATATATATATATATATATATATATATATATATATATATATATCCATTACTCAGATATTAAATTTATGGAGTAAATGTGGCCAAATGACTATCACTTAGTCTAAATATCCCACAATGTTTTATACAGGTTAAATAAAAAGAAACCCTAATACATGCTACATTGCACTCTTTGGAGGAAAGAAGGGGATACAAATGAAATATTATCTATATAAAGGTTTGTAGAATTCCAGATGTAGCTATAGATATATTATGCAGATACAGATGTATACCACACCCATATATCAAAATATATGGCTTCTTTCATTATATATTTGTTACCTTTATCTTCTCTGTCAGCTTGATATATGGCACTCTTTCAGTACAAATCCATCTGGGTTTCACAATGGGGGGAAAACAATATTGTCTCATGCTGAGCAAATCCATGCTGAGTCTGGCAATAAGTACAGCACAAAAGCAGCCAATTAAGGAGTCCTTATAGATATGTAAGAAGCAGAGTTAATGAAGTGACATAGTGGAAAATTCCTAATCAGTGAGACAACAGAATCATAGAGCAAAATTCATATTTACTGAAGAACTGATAGCTATTTATTTTACATTTTTCTATCAATCCTCAAATCTGGCAATAACAACACTGAGAGGAAGTGTAAGAAAAAAGTCCAAGAAATATTTTTGAGTACATAATAGGTAGATAAATAAAAAAGAATGAAGTAAAAAAAGTGGCTTAAACTTTCTCTAGCCAAAGGAGTTTGAAAACATCAAAACAAGGCACAATTGAAGAAAAATTCTCATGTGAATAAACACAAAGGACATGGATCTCTTATTTTCAAGCTGGTATTGTTAAAGACTCATGAGCTCCAGTTTTAATCCCTTTTGGCAGAAAACTTCCTGGCCTAAAGACTTATCTGCCAGGCCCCTGTCAGTCCAGCTCTTTCTCATCTTATGCAGCAATGAACAATTTACTGACACATTAATCCTGTATCACTCCTATAGAAGACTGAGCTTTGGCTGTATTTCAAGAGAAATAAATATGGTGTATAGTATAATAATATATATGACTCTACAAGACTTCCTGAGCTGTGGACCTGAAGAAATCATAAAGAATGACTGTGGCCATTTTTTTAAGTCAAAAGACATAGAAGTACTGATGCTTTTTATCAACAAGAAAGTGTTTGTTTACTATGAATAGAAGAAAAATGTTTTGATATCTACCACTGAAGCCCAATTCATAGTCTTCATGGCCTATTTAACATCAGTGTGGAACTGTTCCAGTAGCTAACTTCTAAAGCAAATAAGATCAGGTGTGCAGTAAAAAAATGAAATTTCATTCTAGGACTTGGATTCATTTTATCTCATGTTGCCAGAACAGTAATAATTCTGAACATCACTGTGCCCAATGCCTAACTCCAGCTATAAGTCCTAAATATAATCTCTCCTCTTGCATAAAGAAAAATAATGTGTACTAGCTAGGATATGTTTCACACATATAGAGGCTAAGAATTCTGATGAAGAATGTGTCAGAGGTATATTTGAATAATACATCCAGTACTAAAGCATAAATATTCGTACCAGAAATATCAGGTCTTGTAATTTTAATCAAAATATTTGATTTTTTTCAACATTCTGAAATGTGAGTAGCTTAACTAAGTCCCTTATAACTAGTAGAAAATAGCAAGTAATCAATATAATTATAAATTCAGATAATGAGTAACTAAACTATTAAGAAATCCTAGAAGTAGGAAAATTGAAATGAGATGAAATATGTGCATGAATTATTCATGCTTTTCTGCATAAAGAGAGAGGCTACCTTTTCCCATCCAGTCAGAGTTTGCAATCACCATGATAAATGGTTCCTATGAGAGGCTTGGCAAACCTCATCTTCTAGAGTGGTGGTCTGTGATAAAGTATTCTGCAAACCTAAAAATTTTCAAGTCAAAAAAGCAGGTGGATGTGCCAATCCTACCACATCACCAATGCCATCCCATCACCAATGTTTGATTTAAGATTTTGAAAAGTGGAAAAAAGGAAAAAAAATTACCCCTTTTGTTTGTTAAAGGAAATGCAAGAGGGTTGAAAATGCCTCAGAACAAAATTATGCACATTATTCTGATGGGACTGCTTAGAAAGCCATTGTGGATGTCTAGGGAGATTTGGGGACAAAAGAGCTAAAGGTACATGAATAGAAAATGCAAAATGGATGCAGTAATAAGTGAGATATACCAAGAAATAGCCAACATGTGGGGGAAGGAAATAAGATATTAGTATAAAATTATAAAAGAGCCAGTTTGGTCCAGTAGTTAAGATATGAGGCTAGAAACTAGGAGACCTGAGTTCTAATCCTGCCTTAGGCATGATAGCCAGCTGAGTGATTTGGGCCCAATCACTCTCTCTCAGCCAAACCCCTCTTCCAGCTTTGTTGTTGTTGTAGATAAAATTATGAGGAAGAGAGACTATTAGGTAAATTTCTGCCCTGAATTATTTATAAAAATAGTAAAGATTTTATTTTATAAAATAAAAGTCTTTGAAGATCCAGTTGTTCTAGAAGCCTAGATGAAATGAAGATAAATCACTATTTGTCTCTATTCTGGGGTCGTGAGACCACATTTTAGCACTTAGCACTTAGATTTACCTACTGCTTCAAAGTGCTTTACAGTCCTCTCTAAGCAGTTTATAGAGTCAGCATATTGCCCCCAACAATCTGGGTCCTCATTTTACCAACCTTGGAAAGATGGAAGGCTGAGTCAACCTTGGTGAGAACCGAACTGCTGGCAGTGAGCAGTGAGTTAGCCTGTAACACTGCATTCTAATCACTGTGTTATGTATGCAGAGTTTGAATTGATTGGTTGTTCTTGTAAAGTGTTTGAAATCATTGGTTAAAAAGTGCGGGAAAACCCTGCACTCTGATTGGCTGTCAGCCGAGGCAGCCGGCTATATAAAGCTGCCTCGGCTAAGCCAAATCGCGTCCGTTCAGAGCTGAAGTCACAATAAAACTTAAGAACTAAAACACTCCGTGTCTGCCTCTTCATGCAAACATAACACACTGCACCATCATAGCTCTTTAGTCTTACAGGCTAAAGCCAGTTCTGGGACAATTCTCCTTCTGGTTTGGCTTGTTATGTTATAGAAGAACTTTCCTACTATATCTAAATAATTTGAGAAACTGCAGCAGCATCAATCTATAATTTAAAAAGGAATTTTATTTAAAATAAGGGGGTAAAAAGGGAATGAAAACATAGTTTTTAGTGTAATGTATGCAGAGTTTGAAATGATTGGTTATTGAAGTACAGAGTTTGAAATAAGTGGTTGTAAAAAGTGTGGGAATTTCCTGCACAGCGATTGGCTAGGAGATGCGGCAGCCGGCTATAAATAGCTGCCCCGGCTAAGCCATTCGGGTCCATTTTGAGCTGAAAGTCACAATAAATAAGAGCTCTAGCACTCCGCGTCGTTCTCTCTATGCGAACTTAACATTTAGGTTTAATGGTTTAATGCCCAAAAAATTACAGGACATATGGATGAAATAAAGCAATTAGCACTGATAAAATCATGAATAGGACTTCAAACATCAGTTCCTCATAAGATATTATAATGAGACTGGGCAGAGATCCATAATGGGTGGTATCTGTGGCTTGAATAACTTGAGATGGTATAAAACATGTACCAATGGAGTTTTTATGAAGATGTTAATCTTTACATATAAAAGTCAGAGGCAATTTCTGGCAAAAAAAAATATTCAGAGCATCAGAATCCATTAAGCAGACTAGCATACCTTTAAACAAAGGAATATGAATACTGAATCTGATCTTGTCCTTGACTGGGCCAAATGACAGTCTTCTTAAAGAGGTTAGTTTCCATTTTTTCTCCATTTTCTATAAACCTGAAGGTTAATGTTCATAGCACAAGGAATAAGGGAAACAGGAAGTGGGCGCTTACAATCTCTCTCCAAGGATCTGTTCTGGAATTAATATGTAGTGTTAATGCAACCTTCAAAACCTCAAAAATTGAAAAATGTTCCACTTAATAAAGCATGGTTGAGCCAACTAATTTTCTCCTTCTATAAATCATTTTGGAAAGTTATCTCTTGTCAGAAAACTTCACTATACAGTAATTCTCAGCAGGAAGATTGCTCCTGAAAGTAACAAAACTATCTCCTCCCTGACTGCCTGAATCCTGCAAATATTATCCATGTGTTATTTTCTTGAAAGATCAACCTCTTTGTCCATACCGGAACCCTGGCTCAACACTACAACAATCTGGTTCTCTCATCTTTCTCTTACTAATATTTGTATACGTTGCAAAGCTGCTTATTGTCTCTTGCTGGCCTAAACAATGATCCACATGAAAAAGCATATGTTACATAGCACACTTACCTATGGAAGAGTGGTCAGGTAGGAAAGTTAATGTTTTGGAAAGTCTTCAAACCTGCCTGTTTTCCCAGATTGGGGACCAAGATAGTAATTGAGCCCATGCTGCTAGCATATAGCAATTTTGAAGTCCCTTTTTTAGTTGTCTGGAGTGTATAGTATTTACTTCATTTAATTTGAATTGTATTTTGGCTGGCACACACACACACACACACACATACACACACACTTGTATCTTATTTAATTGGTATTGTGTTATGTGTATGTGTGTATTCATATAATTTTATATGTATTGTATTTTTTAAACCTTGTCAGTCACTGAAAGTCACTTTTGTTAGATGGGCAGCTATATAAATCAATGTAAATAGCTAAATAAATAATTAGTGACTATTTTATCCAAAATAATTGCATCCATCAAGGGAAGTCATCTAGACAGCACTTAAATTTCTGACTGAGAGAGCTGAGCAAGTTGTAGGCCAGAAGTCTTTCTATGTGGTTGCTTTTCTGTTATGGAATATCTGTTCCCAGAAATGGTCACTTTGTTCTTGACATTTCAAAGACCAAAGATACTTCTTTTTTGACACTTCAGTGTGACTGGGCATCTGTTTCTAGTTATATTTTAATGGAGAGGTATGATTGGTTTGGGCAATTTTGATGATGAATTTTATGTTGATTTCTTTTTTTATATATGTACTTCCCAAAGTCATTTTGAGAAATGTTTTAAAACAAACTAAAAAGACTGGATGCATACAACACAATACACTAAAATGCGGTCAAATAGGGTATGGTTCCAAATACCATGTGAATCCTCATCTGGTGTCAAGTTCAATTCACATATCAAACAAAATAAATCACTGCTAAACAAAAATAGGTACTTAATCTTGTGTTTCCATGCTCAAATGCTAGGTCACATATAAATAGTTCTTATTTAGCAACTGCTTCATTAACAATGAGGAAAAAGTCTTTTTTTTAACCAATCCTTACATTTGCCACTTTCTATAAATTCTATAAGGTCTATAAAGCAAAGGAAAACTGAAGTAAGATCATTAGCAAAATTACGGTTTCACTTACCAATGACTTTACTTAATGGTCAAATTCCTAGCCCAAATTGTGGTGATTAAATGAGGACTACCTGTAGTTTGTTCTAAAGAGTGCATACTGAAAATTATAAGTATTGTATCCAATAATTGTACTGCTTAAATAAAACTATCTTTAAAAAAAGAATCTATGACTACTATATTGTCTCCGACTACAAATCTCTGGCTAGCTACCTGAAAGCAGCACCAAGTTTTAAGTGTCATTTTGCCAGTAATTGGTGGTCATCTGGATTTTTTCAGCCCAGCTGTGGCAGTTCTCTCCCAAGTTCAAAACAAATCAAAGGTCTTGCTGATTTAATAGTTTTAAAAGAAGCATAATTTGCATGACTAACTGAACTTTAGCAGCAATGAGAAACAGCACCATTCAGCTCATCTCTTCTGTATAACTAGAAGAGTTCATGTTGTGGTCTATTGCACCTGGCTCATCTAAGCAGCAGTGTTTTGGAGAAAGCCAAACAGATGCAGGATCACTTGTGGATGCATTTTTTTACAATATATGCTTGGCCTGCAAATCTACCTAAATCCATGTAAATAAGTGAAAATATGTTTTTAATTTTATTCTGAAGAAGGAAATGGGAAATAATACATAGATGCCTACTATTGAGATGGAATTCAGGTAACATTTCAGCAAATCTGCGCATGCCTGGGTAAGATGGCCACCCGTTCCTAGTTGTCCCGGGGTGGACTGAGGGTCTTTTGTCTGAGGGGGAGCTATGGGGGGTGTTGAGGACCCCCCCACCCAAATCTTGTTGCGGAAGGTCTGGGGTGACGGGAGATGTCATCTTGCCTGTGCCTTGCTGGGCACACGATGAGGGAGCGGGCGGCAAGTCCAGTGACGCTTTCCTCCCAGACCTCCAGGTCCCGGGGGATGCCGGCATGACTCAGCAGCATTGGAGGAGGTGGCTGACTTCTCAGCCAGGAATACGCAGTTAGAGGCAGCTTCGGCGGCGTTGGCGATGCTGGCGGTTGCAGCATCGGCATTGGCGGGCCCCCCTGGAGGCCGAGGGTGACGGTGGAGCAGCGAGGATGATGGTGATGGTGGCAGAGGGGCGTTGGGCCAGCGGGCGGCTATGTTGGGCCTGGGGATGGAGAGTGGAGGTTGCCCCGTGGTCCTGTGGTCAATGCTGGCGCTGGCCCTTCTGCCGGGGTACTATCTTTGTAGCGCTGTTGCCTGCTGCCCTGCCACCCCCCCTGCCGCCCCCCCGGCCTCGCTCGTCACACTGTTCATCCCTGCTGGTTGATCCATCTTTGGGCGTTTGTGTTCCATCTGTGCCTGGATTTGGGGTGCCATTGTTGCCAGCTTAAGATCATGATCGTCGAGCTGGAGCCCATGGATGTGCTGTTTGGCTATTCTGGGGTTTAGGCTTGATGACTGCCAGGCTGTCATATCCCCTTTAACTCTGTTCTCGGCTATGGGATTTTGTTGTGCCCCCCCACTGGGGTGAGAGAGAAGTGGGGGGTGTACTCCCCTCTTTTTGAGCCAGCTTAACATCATTTAGTCATCTTCCTGATGGTTCGGCTGGAGGTGCCCGTGGTGAGAGCGCAAGGCCTAATCCTTGTGGATGCCCTGACCATAGGGTTGCCATGAGAGGGCAACCTGGACTTGGACTATGAACCACCTAACTGACCATTTTCAGGACTGAACTGAGTTATTATCCGGACATTATTCTTTCTCCATCTACAGACCGCTCTCCCCCCCCTTATATGTACATCTCAGTCATTCAGACTTATATGGGAACGGAGTTGTGGGCCTTACAGGAGCACCCTCTCTCCTGGGTTTGGCCTGCTGAATTGTCATTGGCCTATCTCGAGGATGGATTATGGAATCCGGAGAGATGGCACAGCGCAGTGAGGGGTACGGTTTGGGGCTCTGGGAAAGGGATAAAGAGGGTTACCAGGACCTCATTAGTTAATTTTTTAGACGGTTTTTTAAGAAGGTTAGGGAGGGGGGAGGGTAATGTTAATGTTTGTAAGGAGTTACAGCACACCCCGGTGTCGAATTGTGGTGGGGGTGGGGGGAGGGGGCCGGTGGGGCCCGGGGAATGGGGCGGGAATCGCGATCTCCAGGCTGGTGAGGATTGGCAGGGGATGGCGAGGCAGAGGGCCATATCATGTACAGGGAGTGCGTCCCTGCTATCTTCGAGCGGTGGTGCGCTCCGATTCTCTTGCCTCCTCCCGAGCTCCTGGGGTTTCAGGAACTGGGACCCCTGGGCTCCAACTGGTGTACCTTAATGCCAGGTCTGTAGCTAATAAGGCTCCCCTCCTCCAGGAGACGATAGAGGAGGAGGAGGCTGCGGACCTGGCTTGCATCACCAAGACCTGGCTGGGGCCAGAGGGGGGAGTCCCTCTGGTTGATTTATGCCCCCCAGGTTTTTGGGTGTTGCACCAGTCTCGAGCCCAGGGGAGGGGTGGCGGGGTGGCGGTTATTATCCGGGAGACCCTGATTCCAAGGGAGGTCATTGTTCCTGAGATAGGCCGGTGTGAATCCCTTCTCCTGAGGTGGGGGCCTGGAGGTCAGATGGCCTTGCTGCTTGCATACCTCTCCCCCAGCTGTGCAGCGGCAGCCCTGCTTGGGCTTCTCGACATCCTCTCGGGGGTGGCGGTGGAATTCCCAGGGCTTATGGTCCTGGGAGATTTCAACTTGCCTTCCCTGGAGGGGGCATCGAGCCTGGCCCAGGAGTTCATGGCCTCCATGGCGGCCATGGGCCTGACCCAATTAGTTCAAGGCCTGACTCATGAGAGGGGTAACACGCTTGACCTAGTTTTTGTCTCGGAACAGTGGCGTAATGATCTAGGGGAGGGTAATGTTATTGCCCTACCTGTACCATGGTCAGATCATTATCTCCTATGGCTGGTCTTCCAACAAACCACCCCACACCGCTGGGATGAGGAGCCCCAGGCGTCTGATGGACTCGGAGAGGTTCCAGATGGAACTGGGGTTTTTTCCCACTTCCCTTAGCCACAACTCCGTCAAGGACCTGGTGGCAGCCTGGCAGCGGGCTGCTATGGGAGCCCTCGACAGAGTTGTCCCCATGCCCCTCATTCGGAGTGGATCCCGGTCGGCTCCCTGGTATACTGAGGAGCTCTGGGAGATGAAGCACCATCGGAGGGGCTTAGAGAGCAGATGGAGGTCCACCCAATCCAACTTCGACCGAGCCCAGCTAAGAGCCCATGTTAGGACTTATCTGGCAGCTATGGGAGCAGCGAGAAGGTCTTATCTCTCCACTCTCATAGCGTCCGCAGATAACCGCCCAGCCACCCTGTTTAGGGTCACCCGTTCTCTCCTACATCCGGGGGAGATTGTGGACCCACTGTGGGGAAGGGCTGAGGAATTTGGTCAATATCTGTCGGATAAGATCGCTCGGATTCGGCCCGGGTTGGACTCTGGTTTGCAGTGGTCTGACGAAGGGGGTGCAAGTAGTCTGGCTAATGTGACCTGGGCTGAGTTTGATCCTGTTTCTGAGGATGAAGTGGACAGGATTATGTGATGACTGAGTTCCACCACATGTTTATTGGACCCGTGCCCTTCCTGGTTGGTTTACGCCTCCAGGGAGGTAACCTGCAGCTGGCTCCAGGCAGTGGTCAATGCTTCATTAAGGGAGGGTGTCTTTCCCACCGCCTTGAAAGAGGCGGTGGTGAGACCCCCCCTGAAGAAGCCTGCCCTGGACCCAGCCGTGTTAGGCAACTTTCATCCAGTCTCCAACCTTTGATTTTTGGCGAAGGTTGTTGAGAGTGTGGTGGCTCAGCAGTTTCCGCTTTTCCTGGATGAAGCGGACTACCTAGATCCTTACCAATCGGGCTTCCGACCCGGGTACAGCGCGGAGATGGCATTGGTCGCACTGATGGATGATCTCTGGAGGGCTCGGGACAGGGGTTTTTCCTCTGTCCTGGTCCTGTTATACCTCTCAGCGGCTTTTGATACCATCGACCATGGTATCCTGTTGTGGCGCCTCGGGGGATTGGGAGTGGGGGGCACTGTTTTGCAGTGGTTCTCCTCCTATCTCTCGGGGCACTTGCAATCAGTGTTGGTGGGGGGGCAGAGGTCGACTCCAAGGGCTCTCACTTGTGGGGTCCCCCAGGGGTTGGTTCTCTCGCCCCTCTTGTTCAACATCTATATGAAGCCGTTGGGTGAGATCATCCGTGGTTTTGGGGTGAGGTGTCATCAGTATGCTGATGATACCCAGCTCTACATCTCCACCCCAAACCACATCAGTGATGCCCTCTCTGTGATGTCCCATTGTCTGGATGCGGTATGGACCTGGATGGACGGAAACATGCTTCCACTCAACCCGGCCAAGACTGAGTGGCTGTTCATACCGGCATCTCGGTCCAGTCAGGAGGTTCCATCATTGGTCATGGGGGGAGAGGTGTTGCCCCCTATAGAAAGGGCTCGGAACCTGGGGGTTCTCCTGGACTCACGGCTCAAGTTGGAGGAGCAGGTGGGAGCCGTGGCCAGGGCAGCCTTTGCCCAGGTCTGGCTGGTTCGCCAGCTACGCCCGTTTCTGGACCAAGGTGCCCTGCGCACAGTCACTCATGCTCTTGTGACCTCCCAACTCAACTACTGCAATGCTCTCTATTTAGGGCTGCCCTTGTATGTCATCCGGAGATAGCAGCTGGTGCAGAATGCAGCCGCGCGGGTGGTGATGGGGGTTTCCCGATACTCCCACGTTACACCCCTCCTGCGCAACTTGCATTGGTTGCCAGTTGCCCTCCGGGTGGGGTTCAAGGTTTTAGTGTTAACATTCAAAGCCCTACATGGCATGAGTCCGGGATATTTGAGTGAGCGTCTCCTGCCAATAACGAGTACCAACTGCCCTGTTCGAGCACACAGACAGGGGCTTCTCCAGGTGCTGTCAGCAAGTCAATGCCGGCTGGCGGCGCCTCGGGGACGGGCCTATTCTGTGGCGGTTCCCGCCCTATGGAATCAACTACCCCTGGGGCTCCGCCTGGCCCCTGACCTTCGCACCTTCCGCCACGACCTGAAAACCTGGCTATTTGAACAGGCCGGGCCGGGCTGATCTCCTGGGGGGAGGGTTAAATTTTAAATGATATACTGGGGTTTTAACTTAAATTAGACTTGCGACTATTTAATATTGTTTTAAATTAATTTATTGTTATGTTTTGGTTTTAATTGTGAGCCACCCCAAGTCTTTGGAGATGGGGTGGCATACAAGTCTAAATAATAAATAAATAAATAAATAAATAAATAAATAAATAAATAAATAAATAAAACATTAGATTCAGGGATATCTTGTTTGTCCTGCAAAGAAACAAAACAAAACTGCTGTTCACTGAGCAGCAATGTGTTTTGTCTACTTAAGATTAGGCCTCAGCAGTTAGTTAGGTAGATTGTGTTATATCTCAGGGGTTGTCACAATGAAGAGGGCCAAGCTATTCTCCAAAGCACCTGAAGGCAGGACAACAGGACAAGAAGGAATGGATGGAAACTAATCAAGGCGAGAAGCAACCTAGAATTAAGAAGAAATCTCCTGACAGAACAATTAGCCAATTAACAACTTGCCTCCAGAAATTGTGAATTGTCCAACATAGAAGTTTTTAAGAAGAAGTTGGACAAACATTTGTCTGAAATGGTATAGGGTTTCCTGCCTGAGCAGTGGGTTGGACTAGAAGACCTCCAAGGTCCCTTCCAACTCTGTTATTCTATTCCATTCTATTTCTAAGTAATTTAGAAATGATTCTTAAGAAGTTTTTTTTAGTTACCAATAGTGCTGTTCTGTTCCCAACTAAGAGAGATAGAAACTTTGGTTATAGTGGCCAACACCAAAGTATTGGGAGATAGATCAATGATGCTTCTCAGCCTACCTTGTCTCTATCATATTGCCTTGCTGGGAAGAAAATATTTCTATTTTAAAGCTAAACACTAGGCTATGAGTTGGGTCAACTTATCTATATGAAAAAAGGAAGGGTGGCCAGTTTATTATTTGATTCAGGCCTTTAACCAACTTTGATGGAATACTTGTCAAAAACAGGACCTTTCAAATATCATTTAGAACTCCCTAATCCAAGAAAGAAAACTAATAGAAATTCTCAAAAAGGTCTGCAAGTTGTTGCTGCTGCTATGTTTCAGGATTTCCACAATATTTACAATTGCCCATGTGGGCATATAAATAAGTCATTAAAACTTTATTTAAAATGCACCTGTGAAGCTTGAATTTCTGTAATCCTTTGCTACAGCTTGAGTTCATTGTATCTTTCACTTGATTTTTCTGAATCAAACCAGGTTTTGTATTTAATTCTTAGAACAGAAACAGTATGTATTGTAAATTACAAGACAGGAGCCAAGAAATTCTCTCACTCTACTTCCTGCTACAGGCCTGTATTAGAAGAGTTGAGGACAATCCAAAGCAGATGTTAAAAGTGTGGGGAAACTGTAGGAGGCAAAGGATATATTTCCTTCTCTGGTTCTACAATTACAAACTGTTTCCATTTGGAGACATAGACTATTGGATTCAACATAATAATAACTATAATGATCATTACAATCTTAGGGTTTATATTAATCAATTTAGCAGCTGGATTCTTATACTGTTAAGCCTAGTTATAGCCCTTTCCTAATATTTTATATCAGTGATTAATTCCTACTTAGGGATTACACTGAAGTCTTGATGTATGTTCATATGAAAATAATTTCATATGATCCAGGGGGAAACCAATGCAAAAACAAAAAAATGAATTGTATATGGTAGCTTCTCTATAACTAAACCACTGCATGCAAGCATAAAGCTACCTATATATGTTTTCCTTTTCTATAACTATGTGTCTAGTGAGGCTAGACATAATCAATATTTTAATGAAATTTTCATACAACCCTGCTAACTTTCTCAAAAGGCAAATGGGCAAATGTTGACAATTTCCATGTCTTATGCTTCTTAATCTCTCATTGGTTTGAGACTTTCTAGATAGCCAAAAGTAATATATTTAATGCCATTGATTTTTTTTACAGCAAGGCTGGCTGTTTTCCTTCATAAATAAATAAATAAAAATGAGAACCAAGCAGACCACAATGTGTTTCATTTTGCTTTGATGATTTTTGGCGTCATGCAAATTCATTCCCTCTCCACTTTCTTGCCAGCCAGCAATCTTTCATGCTGGGGATTGATTACTGCGGAACAGAAACAGTAAGAATCTCCAAGCAGAAGTAAATCTGTCAAAGCAATTTAATCAATTTTAATACCCAAAACACCAGTCCTAAACTGACTGCACTGAAATTTTGCAGATAAATATTAAACATTCCTAACTATGAATCTGATTAAAACAGCACAGTACTTATGCTTGTTTCATCTAACTCTTAAAATAAAGCAGATATATTTCTAAACATGATTTTCATCATTATAACTGTGATAGTGAGAAGTAGGCATATGAAATTCTTTTAAACCCTATATATTCTTAATGAAATATAATAAAATAATTTTAGGGATCTAAGGATCTCTGCCTCTCTCTCTCCCTGTGTCTCTCTCACTCACTCACTCACTCCCTCCCTACTCACTCTCTGTAATATAAATTTCTGGTGCCCACTTTAAAAGCAAATTAGAAAATCCTAAACACAGTTATTTGAAGCAAACAGGCATTAAATTCAGTGGTGCTTACTTTTGATTAATATTAATGGAGATATGAGGTTAGACTTCCTTTTCACTGTAACATGTGTTTTCCATATTAAAAATAGGAAAAAAAACAGCAAATACTGTAGAGTAAAAAAAAATAGGTATTTTTTTTCCTCCAGCCTAGCCAGGTAATAGTCAGATCCATGGGAGATAAATAGCTTAAGACACACATATGACAGGGGGAATGTCATATGATAGAAATTTCTGCTCCTGTCTTCTCAGTGATTGTCCCCTGCTCTGAAATAGCTTACCTCCTAATTTTTGAACTACACCCTTCCAGTTATATTTTCAAAGAACTCTGAAAGCAAGACTCTTTAGACAGGCAATTGATTGCCGAGGAACATATAATCCTTTTTGTTCTCTTGGCTATTCTAATTTTATGTTATTCATTTTAAACAGCTCACGGTCTTTAGAAAGAGAGGACCCTTTCATGTAAATAAATAAATGCCAAAGTGCTGCCACTCCAAAATGATCAGCAAATCAGTTTGGGCAAATCTCAAACATTTTCATATGTATTTTATACATATGAAATATATAAACATATACATGAGATTGCAAATTGTATTTTTAGCCAATCACCGTTGAGTCCAAGGTAGCCAATTGTGAATGCAGAGAATGCCAGGCATTTTTGTGTTTACTCTTTCTGTTTCAAGCTGGACAGCTACTGAGTTCACTGGCTAAGAGCTTCCAGCAGTTCGCAAATTAACAAAAAAAGCTGTCTGCATTCCTTCAAAAACCTGTTAATATGCTTATAATACATATACAGTAGACTTTTTTCCAGATATATTTGTGTACTAAAAAATCTGTTTGAAAAACATTTATCCTAATAGCTATGGAGTGCAGTATCCCAGGACATCTAAGATCATTGCATATAGCAAATCCTGTGAGAATAGCACGCCAGCAAAATTGTATTTTAATGGCTTGTTGCCTAGCTGTGCTGAGGAAAGAATTAGCTAGGAGTTGGCAGTTAGGGTGTCAGTATGCAGTCCTTCCAGTTGGGAAAAAATGTTCTACTTTCAATATGAATGTATCAAGATATTAGTTTCTGAAATCACTGAAGTATAGGAAAATGCAAATGGATAGCAAGAAATCAGAGCTTTTAAGAGACAGAGAAAATCAACATCTGGGAATCATCCTTATGGAAGAAGTAGAGCAAAGCTAGCTGGCAATAGCTCAGAATTTGTAAAGCTAATGTACTTACTTACTTACCTTCTTTCTTTCTTTCTTACTTACTTACTTACTTACTTACTTACTTACTTATCAAACATTTGACTGAAGAGGGACTCTGGGCAGTGTACAATTTAACCAATGCAATAAAACAATAGAAGTGGAATAATTTAAGAGTAAAATTAAAAAATGTAAAACAATATTTTAAAATTTCAAAGGATGGAGCGTTCTAAGATCAGGAGGACTAAGAGTTGTTAATCAAGGTGTTGTTTTGAGGGGGGGACTGAAACTGACTGAATTAGCAGAGATGGTGAAATTAACTGTGTTGATTAGAGGTAATGGACTACACAGCTTTATAAGAGATTGGAAACCATTTGTGAACTTTCTACCTGCTAAATACAATACCAGATGGTTGACAGAGGGATTAGAAGATTAGCTTAACCCGTTGATTATTTTTTCTTCTTTCTTTCTATATATCTACATATACATACCTACACATACATACATACATATATACACATTCTTCTTTTTCAGCACCCAGCCAGGCTGGATCCTACATGTTAAATGATAAATTTTGGTTCACTTTTTCTTCTTTTTTTTGTACACTACTTCTTTTCTTTTTCGTTGTTGCTAGTGTTGAATGTTTTTGTTTTGTTTTGTTCGTTTGTTTTTCTGTTTTATATTTTACTTTTAATGATAAAACAATAAATAAAAAATGAGTTTTGCAAATATTAGCAGCTGAAACAAAAAAAGCAAAAATAGTATTATTGAAAATAAAATGAACTATTTTCCACTAACAACAGGATTCATTCTTGCTGGATCAAAGAAAGGTGGATGATGAGGAAAAGAAATGCTCTACCCTAATGTACATTGGGATCTATTAGTTTAGCTGCTGGAATTCTTGTAGCCCCATCAATTGTCAAAAAAATCTCACTAAAAGAATCAGCTATAATAATCAACTTTGGAAAGAGATATTTTCAGTTTAAAACAGCTGCCAAATAGATGCAAGAAAAGTAGTGGTTGTTTTTATTTATTTTATTTATTTAGTTAAGCATGTATGAGAAAACAAGCATAAGTATGAACATAACATATAAACATATAAGTATAAACTGGTATAAATATATATATATATATATAATAAATGAGTATGCATAAATGGGAACAGTAGGACAGGGATGGTAGGCATGCTGGTGTGCTTATGCATGCCCCCTTACAGATCTCTTAGGAATGGAGTGAAGTCCATGGTAGACAGTTTAAGGTTAAAGTTTTGGGGGTTTGAGGATGTAACAACAGAGTCGGGTAGTGAGTTCCAGGCATTGACACTGTTGCTGAAGTCATATTTTCTGCAATCGAGTTTGGAGCAGTTTACTTTGAGTTTGTATTTATTGTTTGCCCATGTGTTATTGTGGTTAAAGCTGAAGTAGTCATTGACAGGTAGGACATTGTAGCAGACAATTTTGTATACTAAGCTTAGGTCAGACCATAGACAACATAGTTCTAAGTTGTCTAGGTCCAAAATTTTGATCCTGGTGGCATAAGGTATTCTATTGCAAGCAGAAGAGTGGAGTACTCTTCTCGTGAAATACCTCTGGAGTCATTCAATTGTATTAATGTCCATTATATAGTATGGATTCCAGGCAGCTGAGTTGTATTCGAGAATTGGTCTGACAAAGGTTTTGTACACCCTGGTTGCAGTTCAATGTTACCGGAGAAAAAGCTTCACAAAATTAGGTTAACAACTCCTAATGCCTTTTTGGTTATGCTGTTACAGTGAGCTCTGGGGCTTAGGTCTTTTGAAATGAGTACTTCTAGTTGCTTTACAGAGTGAGAGTTGGTTACGAAGTCATATCTGCCCAATTTGTATTTAGTGTTCTGATTTTTGTTGCCAATGTGTAAGACAGAGCATTTGTTGGTTGAGATTTGAAGTTGGCAATTGTTCGATCATTCTGACACATAGTCAAGGTCGCTTTGTAGGGCAGCAGTATTGGCAGTGGTGTTAAATAGTTTTACATCATCAGCAAAGAGGACGCAGTTACTTTTAATATGATTGCAAAGGTCATTTATGTAAATTAGAAAGAGAGTGAATCCTAGAAAGCTGGCTTGGGGTACACCGCTGTTAACTGGTGCAGGGTTTGATAGGGCACTCCTTATTTTGACTGCTTGTTGCTTGTTTGACAGGAATGCAGCTATCCATTTGTTCAGTGATCTAGAAATGCCATAAGAGCATAGGTTTAACAATAGTTTGTTATGTATCACTGAATCAAAAGCTTTGCAGAAGTCTATGTAAATTGTGCTATTGTTTTACCCTGGTTGAGTTGTGTAGTCCAAATGAGTTGTGCAGTCCAAATGAGGCTAAAGTGATTCAGGAAAATGGATAAATTTTTAAAGTTTGTGGACATCATCTCCTGATGCTCCAGCTGCTTCATTTTCCAAATGTATAACCAGACCTGAAATCTACTTCAAACAGGTAGACTCTCACAACCATTATTATTATTATTATTATTATTATTATTATTATTATTATTATTATTATATAATGGAACCTGGAAGACGTTTTCCAGTTCATACAATGGGCAGTGAAGATGGTAGTCTTCCATCAATGTCCTTTTGTATTCACAGATATTTTGCCATTACTACTATTATAAATGGTCAGTTGTGGATCAGACAATTGCCAGTGTATTTGGAATAGCATGGATATTTCAAGCATCCATTTAGCCCATGGTGCACAATAATGTCTACTGATACAATTTGCCCCCTTTCTGGTTTAAACGTAACTTTCAAGCAGTTTAAGGGACTAGCATTGGAAGAAATTGGTTAAATCCAAAAGGGACATTGCTGACAATACTCCAAAATATTTAGTGCTAACCACCCACTCTTGAAGGTATGAATACATCAATCCAAGCATCGCTATTTTAAAATAATTTTATATTGGCAAGATATAAAACTACCACCTGCACCCACTACTGAACTGCAAGGAAACTTTTCCATTTATCTACAAAGAAACATTCATTGTGCCAGAGTGCAAACAAGAAAAGGAAAGAAAAGAAAAGAAAGAAACAACAATAACAACAAAGCTTTCTTGGAAGTCAAAGCAGAAAACTAGCAAAAAGAAATAATGCAAATGCACTAGATTGGCTGTTGCATCATCTGTCTCAGAATTGCTCAAATGATGAAGAAATCTAGCTTTGTTAACTATCATAATGCAAATTAGATTTCAGTTCCATCAAACTCATGCTTGCTTTCCTGTTAAAGCAACCATTTGGAACTAAACTGGTTTAGATGCTGGCATTGTGAAATTTATCTTTAAAATATCCTTTTATTTTGTGCCATATGAATCTTCCACAGAAGCAATAGATTTTCCTCTTTAATCTTTCAAGGGACAATAATCCAAACAAATTAAAGCATGGATTTCTCTTGAAAGTAGAAAAGCTTGAAAAATTCATAAGTCAGAAAAATGGGGCAGTGTCAACAATGTATTAATTTTTCAACACAAGGATGTAATTCTCTGGTGTCTTCCTTTCAGGACTGCTTTGATGTGAATAGCAAGAAAATTGGAATGAGGTTTGAGCATAGAGTAGAATCTGCATATCTCTGTTTTAAATATTGTAGGCTTGGAGTATATAGAAAATTAATGAGATTTTTAAAGCTATGAAGGCTCACGTTTCTCTTAGTATGCAGTTGTAGTAATATATACTTTTTTATTAAATTAGGCTAAACAAGAAAAGAAGGAAGAGCTACAGCATTTTGGCTCTTCAAAAAATTGATTCCCTTTTCAAAGGGATCAGTATCAAAGAATTGTTTTATTTAATTAACATTACTTTAAACCAAGGGTCTTCAAACTTGGCAAGTTTAAGACTTGTGGACTTCAACTCCCAGATTTCCTGAGCTATCATGACTGGAGGAGGAATTCTGGGAGTTGAAGTCCACAAGTCTTAAAGCTGTCAAGTTTGAAGACTCCTGCTTTAAACCAAGCACTAGAGAAAAGAGGATTAAATATCTATGGTGTTTTGTGTTTGTGTTTTCAAAGCATACAGGCTTTAAAAACATACTATGGCTTTAAAAATAATGGAAAGGATGAATGATATCTCATCTTTATTGTTTTTGGAATTACTTTTCTGATAAGACAACTTTTGAAAATCATCTGTATAATTTTACAGCAATTTTCACCATAATAAATTGAAGTGTCACTTCAAATGGTAAGTCTGTAAGTCTATCGAATATAATTGGCATGTAGTGCCTGTTGATTAGGGACGCGGTGGCTCAGTGGCTAAGATGCTGAGCTTGTCATTCAGGAGGTTGTCAGTTCAGTGGTTCAAATTCCTAGCACTGCATAAGGGAGAAAGCTCCTGTTACTTGTCCCAGCTTCTGCCAACATAGCAGTTTAGAAGCACGTAAAAAAATAGGGATCATTTTGATGGGAAGGTAACAGTGTTCCGTTCACCTTTGGTGTTTAGTCATGCTGGCCACATGACCATGGAGATGTCTTAGGATAGCACTAGCTCTTTGGCTTAGAAATGGAGATAAGCACCACTCCTTGAGCCAGAAACAACTAGCACACATGTGCGGGGGAACCTTTACCTTCACCTTTAGTGCCTGCTGATTCAGAGAAAATAAGAAAAAGAAATAACTGGAAATTATTATTGACCAGATGTTAGAATAGAATACAATTCTTTATTGGCCAAGTGTGATAGGCATACAAGGAATTTGTCCTTGGTGCATATGCTTTCAGTGTACATAAAGAAAAAAGATACATTCATCAAGAATCATAAGGTACAATACTTAATACAGTCATAAGGTACTAATAAGCAATCAAATCATACTAGGAAACAAGTAGAACAATATAAATTGTAAAAATACAAGCAACACGGTTATAGTCAGAAATGGAAAGAGATAGGTACTAGGAAGGATGAGAAGAATAATAGTAATACAGTCTTAGTAAATAATTTGACAGTGTTGTGGGAATTAGTTTTTAGCAGAGTGATGGCATTCAGGAAAAATCTGTTCTTCTGCCTAGTTGTTCTGGTGTGCAGTTTCCTATAGCATCATTTTGAGGGTAGAAGTTGAAGCAATTTATGTCCAGGATGTGAGGGATCTGTAGATATTTTCACAGCCCTCTTTTTGGCTTGTGCAGTATACAGATCCTCAATGGAAGGCAGGTTGGTAGCAATTGTTTTTTTCTGCAGTTCTACTTATCCGTTGAAGTCTATGTCTGTCTTGTTTGATTGCAGAGCCAAACTACACTCTTGGTTTGATAGATAATAGGTTCTACACATCATACAAAGTCATAATAACAAATTTCATGTAGGACACCAAGCCACAATATGGTTCAGTTGGTTTTAATTAAATTAAATCAGCCATTATGATTTGTCATCAATCATGCTTATAGTTTATATTATCTATAAAACCAACCAATTGTGACTTCAACAAACCTAGTTAGATGAATCATGGTTTGGTAAAATGGATATGGCTTCTTGATGTTATATGAATCTAGACATAGTGTATACACCACACGCTTACACTATGGGATGTATATATGCCTCTGTGTGTGTGTGTGTGTGTGTGTGTACAAATATATACATACTCACACTATGATTTATGTTTGAATGTGTTATGAGAGTATAGACAACTACACTCGCTCCTAAGCCATATTTCCAACCTGAATCCTAGCCTTTCCAAACTTAGCATTATTCAACTGCATGGATGAACAAGTTCCACATGGCTCAATTACTTATACAAGTCAAGTTTGGCTACAGAAGGATGCCCACTGTAAAAATCTTCCTATATATATAAAGACTAATCAGAAGGAGGAGGAAAGAAGGAATCAGGTCAATTTTATGTATGTTAACTTTTCCTCCCTATATGTTAGTTATAAGTTTAATCAAAACGATTGAACAGAGAAATTAGATTAGAGTAACCAGAGACAGGACAAACTGGAAACCTATAACAGGTGTACACTACAATCTCAAACAGTTTTACATACAGATAAATTATATTATCACCGTCTGATCTCCTTGTAAATTTAGTTCACTACTAAAATCATAAAAGTGAGAGATTTATTAAACTGTCCAGGCATTTTATGTATCCACCAGGCCTCTAACAATGATTTGGGAATTTCTCTGAAATCTAATGGCCATGTTTATCAAGCATTTGGAACTCTGGAATTCAGAGGTAACCAGGACACCTAATAGATTGCAGCCTTCCTCTTGATGCTTAACCCACTTCCTTCTTCAGAAAGTAAAACATAAAGGGAGTTGTGTCAATTGAAATTAATGAAAGACAAGGAACAATGATTACTGGATATGAGTATTAGCCCACATTCAGGACTACCTATGGCAGTAAGGACAGTGAAACATCAATACTTCCCTGCACTAATAGCATGGATAGAATGTGTACAGCAGTCTTATTTAGATGGACCTTTTGAATTGCCTGCAAAGCTTGGTTAATGGTTTATATCTTTATATCTCAGCTCTAGTCTGACTAGGTGAACATCCCGATAAACATCCTGATTACTGGAAACTGTGAGGGGAAAGGATGTGTTTGAATCCTAGGAAGATGAAGCTGTTGCTAGTTCAAAAGTCTTATGGTGTCATGGATGTTTCATCTGTAATTCTTGACAGAGTAGTATTTCCCTGAAGGGAGTGGTATGCAGATATAGATGTTCCCTGAATTCATAAATCCTACTGGAACAACAGCTAAATGCTGTAGTCAGAAAGTCTTGGGCCAGTTTCAAGAGGTCCATCAGCTTAATCCCTTTTTGAGGGACAGAAGGCAATGAAGACAGTATCTCATGCAATTGACATCTCTTAGTTAGAATACTGGGTGGCAGGGGGCACAATGTTGTGCTATGTTCCCCATTTACACATGAATACCCATTTCTGGAACCTGCACTAGTTGCTGGTAGATTTCTGACCCAGTTCCAGGTGTTGGTGATCACCAGATGTTGGTGATCATCATATAATTTTTATATAACTTTGGTCTCTCTGGACTATTGTTTCATGTAGAATCTTCCCAAATAAAGATTCCAACAGATTTAATGTAGAGAGGATGCTCTGAGCACCCACCCAAAAGAAATGACTGGGACCCAAAGATTTAGTCTCTCTTTGCAATTATAACTTTATTTTCAGATTTTAACCATCTTTATTAGAGATAGTCCTCAACTTACAACCATTCATTTACTAATGATTCTAAGTTACAACAGCACTGAAAAAAATGACTTACGTCCTTGCATATATGGCTTTCACAACATCTACAGGATCAAAATTCAGGTGTTTGTATTTACAACAGTTGCAAAGTCCAAGATCACATTTGTCATGTATGACCTTCCCAGCCAGCTTCTGACAATGGAGGAAGGCAGATTTACTTAACAACCAGGTGAAAACTGCAGTGATTTGCTCAAAAGCATGGCAAAATGTTGTAAAATTAGGTGCGGCTCACTTAACAACCATCTTGCTTAGCAATGAAAATTCTGGTCCCAACTGTGGTCAAGGATAAACTTTAGTTATTTTTTTTATGAATGGATGTTATGATTTTATTCATGTTTTATCTCATGTAAGTCACATAGAAGGAAAGGAAGAATAAACATTTTCTAAATAAACTAGACAACCTGTGCCCTTTTGTTTCAGAGATATTTTCTTATCTAAACAGAGAAACAGAATGACTGCTGTTGGGCAAAAAAAAGCAGATGGAGCAGGAGCAACTTCCAAGTTTCTGCTGGTTTCCCCATTGAATTTCTTTGTGGGAAGCTGGCAAGGAGCCACATAAATCTTCCCTCCCTTCCTTCCTTCCTTCCTTCCTCGCTCCTTTCCTTCCTTCCCTGCTTCCTCCCCATTCCTTCTCTTCCCAGTAGGCAAGTAAGTAACTGTTGCTGGGTGGGAGAGGGAATAAGGGATTTAAGACCAGCTGGGAAATTGTCACAGAACATTGAAAATGAAGATCACATGACCACAGCAGCAACCCAACAGTGCATCTGAAGCAGCCACAACATTTCCAAATTTCATTCCCTCAGGAGCCACAGGTCTCATATTTTAGATACATTCTGTAAATTAACCCACTTGAGGAATCTTGGTTCAAAGTTTTTTCCAGTTAAAGGTTACGATAATGAGAATACTGGTAGTATATAGATAGATAAATGAATAAATAGTTGTTCATGAGATTTCATCTTAAGCAAATGCATTCACACATTGCAATCTTTTATCTTTTCGCCTTTCAAGAATTATAAGTGATTTGTTACTTTTCTATTTTAATGCTACTCATTTTGCTACTCATTTTTCATCCTTTTCAACACCTCATGCTCAAGTGTCATTTTGTTCCTGCTAGATTTCTTCTGTATTTAAAATATCAAATTGGAAGAATGAATTAAAACAAAAAAAGTGTCTACTAGCAAGTGATGCTTGTGTTAATATCTCAGATAGGCTTTCCTTCCCACCATGAAAATAAATCTACAAATGCACACATTTTTGCTTTTTTAATCTATGTTTTAACCACACTAATTGGGATTCATGCTTTAGAAAAGATATCATTAATTTTCCATTTTGTTGCTCATGCACCATGCATGTTTGAATGCTATATTTGGCGCATGCAATGAATGAATGTTAATTTCAATAATGAGGGAAACGTAGGCTTTATGACCCTTTCCTTTCCGACATGAAGACCTCAAGCAGAATGAATGCTTTGTGATGAAAACTGTATGTCACAGCCATCACTGTGGCTCTGGTAGCTTCGTGCCTATTACTGAGAGCTGTGAATTACTTCAGACACATTGATTGAGAATATCCAAATGCATTATAGGAATCCAAAATTAGCTTTATAAGAAGACAGTGTCTACTTAAAGAAAAATGTTGGTTGAAATAAGGCATCATATAGCTTTATACCAAAATATATTCTATGCTTTATTACCTTTCCCCACCATGGCCTGCCCTGCTATGCTGTCACACTGTGACTAAATGGGGAGGGGGCATGTTCTCGGGGGGATGAGTAAAGAATATCCTGAATGCCAAGAATATATATTCCCAACATGGTCACCCCAGCTGCCTAGCTAAAGCAAGCAGGCACCTATATTGATCAATACTTATATAGGAAGTTACCACTAGATAGGTATTGACTTAATGACAACAGCAAAGGCATTAATTTATACTGCATGGGAGAAGGCCATTTATGTGTGTACACACACACACATATATATATATATCACACATACACACACACAGAGGGAGAGGGAGAGGGAGGGAGGGAAGGAGGGAGAGAGAGAAAGGAAGAGAGAGATGCATAGATATTAATTTTTACTATCAGAAGGATTGAGACAAAAGTTCATTGTGCATGGCATGTCATTCTGTTTGGTGACCTTATAATATTTGAATTTCCATTCACTTTTATATGTCTAATAAGACCTGATCAATCCCAAATTCACATTTTTCTCATCTCTCCTGGTAGTTTTTCATCTGAGTGCCAACTATCTCTTTTTAAATGTCTATGGAGATTTTCAATCATCCAGGTCATGGTTGTCCCAATGAGTGTTTTTCAAAAGGCAACTGAACATTCCTTGTTTTTCTTTTTCTTGAAGACTTTCACTTTTCATCCAAGAAGCTTCTTCATTTCTGACTAAATGGTAGAGAATAGAAGGATTTATATTCTTTGCAGTCATCTGGTCGTTAGCTTTCTGAAAGTCATTGAGGCCACCTGGGGGGAGGTATCTGTATCTCACAGTCACCTGAAACGAAGTGCAAATGGTTCACAAAGACCCAGCAGAAACTCCTCCATAACAGACAAAGAAGAGAACAACAAACAAAGCAACATTGTCATTCCATACATTGCAGGAATATCTGAAAAGCTAAGGAGAATTTTCAGTCAACACAACATACATGCACACTTTAAAAACAAGAATATATTAAGGCAGAAGCTTCTCCATTCCAAGGATAAAACACCCATACACAAATTGAGCAGTGAACTGTACTGTGATATATGTAGTACAACGCAGTGAGGTATGTGCAGATCTGCACAACAAAACAACCACTTTACAAACACATGTCACAACATAGGAGAACAAACTCATTAGGACAAGATTCAGCAGGACATCTCCATATGAAGGACTAAGATCATTCTTTTGAAGACAGCAGGGGCCACATGCTGGACAGAAAGGACCACCGGGCTAAAAGAGGCCATCTGTTAAAATTGAACAGCCTCTCTCAATAGAGTGGGAGGGATATGACACCACCTCTCTCCTTTTGGCAGTGCCAAGAAGGATCCACACCCATTTGCATTCTGATTCAGTGATCCTGAGGGTACAGATAAACCTCTAAGTGGTCTCAATGACTCTTAGAGAGTCAACAACCTATTTCAGAGTGATAACAACCAAATGCTTGCAAAGAATATAAATCATTCCATTTCCCACTATTCAATAAGAACTGAAGGAGCTTCTTGGATATGAAGAAAAATATCTTTAATTAAAAAACCCATGAGTGTCTCTTTTTAATATTTCTACAGCTATTTTATCATATTTATCCAAATACTACATAATTTGACATCTGTTGAACAAACTTTTCCCCATTACTATAGCTTGCAGCAAGTAGGCCTTATGTACTTCAAATTTTATGCAGATACATGTATAGAAATACATAAGCAGAAGCTAGCTATGAATGATGCAGAGAAAGAGATATTAACCAAAGAAACATAAATTAATATGTTACACTACTAACAATATCATGATTTGAATATGACCTTGCTTTTTCAAGGGAGACTAATGCATTTCTCATCTGTCCCTTCCCCACCAAAAAAGCCCCAAACTAAAAACCAAGACAAAATACACTACTATCATGTGAGTGTTAAGTAAAGGAGAGGTCACACTATACTATCAGACAGACATAGAAAACATGGCAGAATATCTAATTTATTAGAGGTAACTGACAATCATTTAATAGTAGCTCAGTTTCTGACTTCTACTGTATACTTATATAATCAGAGCTATTTTGTGATAATAGCAGCTGAGAAAAATGTAGTCTGGTCACAGAAACAATTTCAAAGACTTCCACCTAATCTTTCTCTTTTGTGAACATAGTTGCATACATATGCAATCACATAGGAGATACAAAAGAACCTAATATATACTTAGGAATAAACTTGAAAGACTGACACTTTATTAACTTGGAGAGAAAACAAAAAACCCTAAATTTAGGGCATGAAATTTAAATTTTATGTCCCCTTCAGAAAATATACCAGTACCTTCAAAAAATAAATCTAATATCATTATTTTGGAAAGTTATTTATTATTATTTTAATAAAATTATTTAACATTTAGAATGTTAAATCTACTTTCCAAAATAATGATATTTCTCTAACATTTGTTGGATTGCTATGCATAATTTTTTTATAAGAAATTTCTATATAAACTGATACTATTCCATAATTTCAGTTTACCAGAGTTTGGACATTTTGAGTTTGGATACACATTTTTAGATAAGTTGCCTGCAATACTTGGAAAGGTCTGGGAAGGGGCTGTTCAAACTGAGGACTATTGAGTTTTGTAGATTGGCAGACAATATTCTAAACCACCATTTTGTACATCCTGGTGGATGAAATATGTGTTAAGAGTGAAAGGCTCTGATGACTTAACTGCCTCTACCAAAACGTCTGGGTCATAATTCAGTGGGAAGTTGAAACTCATAAACAGTGTCTGATTCTGTATAAGATTCCCCTGACATTTCAGAGATTAAAAGGATCTCTGAGAAAATCATTCTAGAAGGCTTAATGTAGATCTTAGAAAACTGCTAAATGTTCAAATAGGCATTCTAGTCTGACAAACAAACATTTATTAGATATGTTATTTCATAAAGCCCAAAGTTCCTCAGCTTAAAACTGAGGATACCACACAACTATTTTTCCTTTTTACTGTATTCTCCAGTATTAATGATACCATCCTGAATTGTATTCCTTCACCTCTCCCAGGATCCTGCTGGCTGGGGAATTCTGGGTGTTGAAGTCCACACATCTTAAAGTTGTCAAGATTGGGAATTCATGCCCTAGAGTTTTGCCTGTCCTACTCACACACAGATGCAGCACTGATGTTAACATATTAGCATCTACCATAACCATTTGCCTTGAGAAACTGATAGCTCCTATACAACAAGAGGACAAGCGTCAAATCTAGTCATTTGCAAAGGATGAAGTCAGGATAAACAGCATGGCCAGAATCCAGGAAAGCAGGCTGCACAAAATTCTATTTCAGTTAATAGACATATCAAAGGGAGCCAATAGTAATATAGAACTACATAGTAGTTCTATATTACATAGTAGTAGTAAGTAGAGATGCATTATGAAGTATTCGTTCAAAGCTCTGCTCATTAAGACAGCCAATCAGAATAATAATTCTATTCACTGGATGCAATACTGTTGAAGACCATTACAACATATTTTTACTTGAAGTCAAAAGAGTCATCAAACTATATGTACCAATAACAACTCCCAAAACCAGAAAAAAACAAATTACCCATAACAATAAGGAAGCTTCAATCCAAAAAGAAATCACTTTGGCGGAAAAACAAATCTGGTCACATTGCCAACTTCAAAAGCGGATACAAAAATTTATGCCACCAGATAAAGACTGAATGCACCAATTATCACATTAAACAAGAGGAAAACCTTCTACGCACCAATTCCACCTGTGCTTTCTACAATTTTGTAAACAACAAACTAAAAGACTCAAGGTCTGTCCCACCCCTGAAAGGACATAATCGTAAAGACTGCAACGAAGACACCATTAAAGCCAACCTCTTTAACACATTCTTTGGCTCAGTATTTGTAAACAGCAATGGATCATGCGCAGTATTTCCTAGTGGAACCACTGGCAACTACAATGATCTAATACATATTTATTTTACAGAAGACAATGTTGAAAAAGCACTATGCAATCTAAAACCAAATCTATCAATTGGACCAGACAGAATATGTGCCTATTTCTTAAAAAAGTTATCCACTGCCATAGCCAAACCTCTAAGCATAATTTTTGAAACATCCTTCAGGACCAGCTCCTTCCCAAACCTATGGTCACAAGCCACGGTCATCCCCATCTTCAAAAAGGGAGACCCCAGCCTAGTTGAAAATTACAGACCAATCTCTTTATGCTGTGTCACCTGTAAAGTCATGGAATCAATTATTAGCCAATCCATTACCCTCCACTTAGAGACAAACAACCTACTCTCTAACAAACTATTTGGTTTCAGAAAAAAACTATCCTGTAATCTGAAACTCTTACACTGCAAAAACATATGGACTACACAACTCGATCACGGCAAAGCAATAGACTCAATTTACATAGACTTCTGTAAAGCCTTTGATTCAGTGGTACACAACAAACTACTCCTAAAACTACAATCTCATGGTATCTCTGGACACCTGCATAACTGGATAGATGCATTCCTGTCAAACAGGCAAAAAATGGTCAAAATTGGGAGTGTCCTATCAAATTCTGTACCTGTCAACAGTGGTGTCCCCCAAGGCAGTGTTCTAGGACCAACTCTCTTCATACTCTACATAAATGACCGCTGTGATCATATTAAGAGCAACTGTGTTCTCTTCGCCAATGATGTAAAGCTATTCAACACCACAGACAATACTGCTACCCTTCAAAAAGACCTCGACTATGTATCAGAATGGTCAAACTAATGGCAACTTCAAATATCAACATATTGGCAAAAAAAATCAGAAAATAAAATACAAGCTGAATAGTCAAGACCTTGTTGATGATCCAAACTCTGTCAAGGATCTTGGAGTACTCATCTCTAATGATCTAAGTGCTAAAGCCCACTGTAACTACATAGCCAAAAAGGCATTAAGAGCTGTTCACCTAACCTTACGTAGCTTTTTCTCTGGTAATATCACACTACTAACTAGAGCATATAAAACATTTGCTGCACCAATACTTGAATACAGCTCATCACAACACGGAGACAGCATTGGTCACGCTGATGGATGATCTCTGGAGGGCTCAGGACAGGGGTTTTTCCTCTGTCCTAGTCCTATTAGACCTCTCAGTGGCTTTCGATACCATCGACCATGGTATCCTTCTGCAGCGGCTCCAGGGTTTGGGGGTGGGGGGCACCATTCTGCGGTGGTTCTCCTCCTACCTCTTGGACCGCTTGCAGTCAGTGTTAGCAGGAGAGCAGAGATTGGCTTGAAGGCCCTCACTTGTGGGGTGCCACAGGGGTCGGTCCTCTCATCTCTCCTGTTTAATATCTACATGAAACCACTGGGTGAGATCATCCGAGGTTTTGGGGTGAGGTATCATCAATATGCTGATGATACCCAGCTTTATATCTCCACCCCAGGCCAGATCAGTGATGCTCTCTCTGTGATGTCCCGGTGCCTGGAGGCGGTGCGGGTCTGGATGGGGAGAAATAGCTCCAACTCAACCTGACCAAGACAGAGTGGCTGTTCTTACCGGCATCTCAGTTTTCCGGTGATGTTCCATCTTTGGCCATAGGGGGTGAGGTGTTGCCCCCTGTGGATAGGGCGAGGAACCTGGGTGTCCTTCTGGATCCACAGCTCTCTTTGGAGGAACAGGTGGGGGCTGTGGCCAGTGGGGCTTTCGCCCAGTACACCAGCTACGCCCTTACCTGAGCCGAGATGCCCTTCGAATGGTCACTCATGCGCTCGTCATCTACTGCAATGCTCTCTACATGGGGCTGCCCTTACGGACTACCTGGAGGCTACAGCTGGTGCAGAATGCGGCCGCGTGGGCTGTGATGGGAGTATCCCGATACTCCCATGTTACACCCTCCTGCGACCTGCATTGGCTGCCAGTGGCCTTCCGGGTTAGCTTCAAGGTGCTAGTAACCACCTATAAGGCCCTAAATGTCTTGGGTCCAGGGTACTTGCGGGAACGCCTCCTGCCAGTATCATCATATGCCGATCATCCTGTTCGCTCCCACAGGAGGGGCCTCCTGATGATACCGTCAGTCAGATATTGTCAGCTGACAGTTCCCAGGGCTAGGGCCTTCTCCGTGGGAGCCCCTGCCCTCTGGAACCATCTCCCCGTGGATCTCCGTTTGGCCTCTGACCTCCGCTCCTTCTGCTGGGACCTAAAGACTTGGTTATTTCAACAGGCCAGTCTGGAATGACCTGGGTGGGATTTTTTACTGTTTTAATTATTTTAATTAATGTTTTAATGTTTTATTGTTATTTATTCTGGCTTGTTACATTTAATGCTTGTTTTATGTAAATTTGGTCCTGTTTTATTGTTAGCCGCCCTGAGTCCTTAGGGAGAAGGGCGGCATAGAAGACGAATAAATTATTATTATTAAATTATTATTATTATTATCAGTCTGGAACCCACATTACGTATCTGATATTAATACAGTTGATAAAGTCCAGAAATATTTCACAAGAAGAGTTCTACACTCCTCTATTCGTTGCAGAATACCTTATGCCATCAGACTTGAAATTCTAGACCTAGAAAACCTAGAACTATGCCACCTTCAGTCCGATCTAAGTACAGTACATAAAATTATACATTGCAATGTCCTACCTGTCAAGGAATACTTCAGCTTCAACCATAACAATACCAGAGCACACAATAGATACAAACTCAAGGTAAACCACACCAAACTTGATTGCAGGAAATACGACTTCAGCAGCAGAGTGGTCAATGTCTGGAATACTCTACCTGACTCTGTGGTTTCTTCCCCAAACCCCAAAAACTTTAACCTTAGACTGTCTACTATTGACCTCACCCCTTTCCTAAGAGGCCTGTAGGGGGCGTGCATAAGCGCACCAACGTGCCTACCGTCCCTGTCCTATTGTTTATTTTTATTTTTCTCATATTTATCCATCTCATGTATTCATAACTATGTTTATACTTATACCTGTTATCTTATAATTGCTTGACAAAATAAAATAAAATAAATAAATAGAATTAGAAGGGACTTTGGAGGGACCTCTTCTAGTTCAACCCCTGCTCAAGCAGGAAACCCTAAAGAATTTCAGACAAATTTTGCCCAATCTCTTCTTAAAAACCTTCAGTGATGGAGCACCCACAACCTCTGGAGGAATGCTGTTCAACTGATAAATTGTTCTGTCAGGAAATTTCTCCTTAGTTCTAGGTTGGTTGTCTCCTTGATTAGTTTCCATCCATTGCTTCTTGTCCTTCCTTCAGATGCTTTGAAGAATAGGTTACACTCTCTTCTTTGTGGCAGCTCCTCAAATATTGGGACCTGGCTGTAATGTCACGCCCCTAGTCCTTCTTTTCACTAGACCAAACATACCTATTGTCATTTTACATGCTACTTAATGGAAAAGTTATTAAGTATAATTCATGCTGATTTCTCTAATTTGCTTCTGAGGCATTGAAATACATATTGGAATGTATTTTGTATTGCAACAACTACAGAATTATTCAGCCAGTAAATGGCAGTGTTTAGTGTGTATCTGTGATTATAATCTATGGTTTCTTTATGTTCTGAAGAGAGTTTTCTGTGTCCTTTTACAGTGATATAGTTGAGCAGTAAAGCACATGTGATTCTACTCCTTGTTTGCTCTGCATGGTGCTTTATATAAACAGAATTTATACACTTCTCCACTCTGCCTTTAAAGCCGTGATGGCGAACCTATGGCACATGTGACACAGGTGGCATGCAGAGCCACTTGTATGGGCATGCAAGCTCCGGCCAAACTTACCTGCACTGCACATGCGTGCATCCCAGCAGATTTTTGGCCCGTTTGAGGCTGTTTTCACCTTCCCGGAGGCTTGAGGGAAGCCTCTGCAGCCGTGGGAGGCTGAAAAATGGGCCTTTTGGAAATACCAGAAGTGCCGAAATGGGCTCGTTTTCAGCCTCCTGAGGCTGCAGAGGCTTTACTTGAGCCTCCAGGAGGGCAAAAACAGCCTCCCTGGGCTCCAGAGGCCCTCTGGAGGCTGAAAATGGACACTTCCAGTATTTCGGAAGGTGAAAACAGCCTCAAAAAATCAACTAGGAGGCATGCACATGCGCAGTGCAGGTAAGAGATGGGCGGGGGTGTTGCATGCATGGTGGGGCCAGGGGGCATTGCATTGTGGGTGCCAGCATGTGCGCGCTTTCGACACACCACAACAAAAAGGTTTGCCATCACTGCTCTAAAGCATTGAAACAAAATGATTTTTTTCACTCAGTTTCTGTTTTTCTTCATATATAACTTCATTTCATTTTCTCATGATTTTTAATATTTTTGTTTTGTTTTATTTTTGGTTCACAAATGAAATGAAAAGATTTTACAAGTGAATATTTACAGAGTACTGCACAATCAAAGATTCACAAACTGAGCATATTCATGGTTCGTTATACTGATTTAGTCAATATTTCATCCATAATACTACTTTCCAACCCACAGGATCTCCATCTATTTTGTCAACAAGAATGTACCAGAGAATAAAACCTTTGGATTTCTTCCATATGTTTTTGGTATTGAAGAAGAATAATATCTTAAATAATAAAATGAATACTTGGTTAATCAACAGTGTCTGGTTGGGTAAAACTTTCAGTGCAAATATACTGGAGCTTCGGTTGGCCCTAATCTCCATTCCTTCCGCCACAACCTAAAGATGTTGTTGTTTCAACAGGCCGGCCTGGACTGAGGGGTGGGTTTTATGGGTTTTATTGGAAGTTTGTGGGATTTTAGATATTGTTTGGGTTTTTATTTAATATCTTTTAATACTTTTAAATTTTGTATTTTGTGTTTTTAGTGTTGTGAGCCATCCTGAGTCCTTTGAGAGCTGGAGCGGCATACAAATCCAAATAATAATAATAATAATAATAATAATAATAATAATAATAATAATAATATACAGCTGTGGAACAAACTCACTTTATTGTTCTTCACCTTGGTATTTATTTCTCAAAACTATACACAGCTGTAAGCAAAAAGATTTAATTTTTAATTGCACTCTACTTGGGAAAATAACAACCAATAATTTGCATTTGACTTTTCAAGAAATGAAACTATTTTGATTAATCAAAGATCTAATGTATTAGTTTATTTTAGATGCCTCTTATCTAAAATATTCATTATACCAAGCATGAACACTTAAATCACATACAAATGATACAAATATTATTTTTGTCTTATTATCTTATTTGCCATTTTAAAATGTGTGTTTGAGACAATTCTTCAGTATTCATTTATATCTGCTTTTTCTTTATTAGTCATAGATATTTAGTTGGAATTTTCAGTTTGCTACCATCATAATCCTTTCAACTGTGCCTTCGTTTCTAAAGAAGAGATATAATCTCTTGATAAAAATGTCGATAATTGTTTGTACTTGTTACTTATATTGTGTCTTCCTCTGAGTGCTCTTCTGATGTAATATCCATCCCTTAGGAATTGCCTTTTCCTGATGTACTTGACCCCAATCCCAATAAAGTGATTGCAAAATTCACACATAGTCCCCAATTATGGGAAAGTAAATTGCAGAAAAATAGCTTTCACATGGTTGGAGGCACTTCTAACTGATAGCAATGAAAACGTGTGTGCATGAAAGAAGTAAAATTGTTGGTATTTTTTTACTTGTTCATATTTTCTTATCTGCCATGAAGCAACAGCGACATCCATAATGATTTATTAATATTTTGTGAGCTTTGGGACTTACCTCTCAAAATGTCAAGGTGGTGTATATAGCTTTTCCATTTTTTCCCCACAATTCCTTTGCTTAGACTTAGTGTGTAGTACAAAAATGTTTAGTTAATTGGTTATTTTTCATAAGTATTATTTACTTAAATTATTATTACTAATAATTATTACTATTATTTACTACAGATAACCTGTATACAATCAGTATTTGCATAACAGCATCAGGGCGACCTGGTACATTTCTGATTTTACCAGTTCAAAAACTATAGACAAAGTATCTTTTTTGTGACAAGTATACCAGTGGTGGGATTCAATTTTTTTACTACTGGTTCTGTGGGCAGTAGCAGGGGAAGAATACTGTAAAATCTCCAGTCAGAGGTGGTATTTGCCAGATCTCTGAAGTACTCAAAATTTCTGCTACCAGTTCCCCAGAACTGGTCAGAACCTGCTGAATACCACCTCTGAAGTATACACATTTTGCTGTGGATTGTATTTCTGTTTTGAAAAGAAAAATGCAAACAAAACACATGCTTTTAAGGAAAGTTTTCAGGAAAACACATATGACGACAATGTAGAACTTGTTTCCAGTAAAATTTATTCAGGGGATCTTTCAAGTTTTTAAATATGAACTTCATAAAGGGACCCTTACCATTTGACAACTTTTAAAAATAAATGTTGATAAATTTTCAATGTTTTAAAATAGTTTGATGAGACTTATGTCATCATGTAACGAAATGTACCAATTCTAATACATGGAGGCAGGAGGTTGCTAACAAACATAAGGTGGTCACATTTTTATAGGTAGTCCTCAATGTATGACTATGCATTTAATGACCATTTGAAATTATGATGGTGCCAAAAAAACGTGATTCCATGACTTGGTAGTGGTAGTGTAAACAAAGGTAAAACAGACAATTACGATGTATAAGGTTTGAATTTATTTGGTGGTATATTTCTTTTTCAGAAAGCTGTTGCGAGAATGTAAATGTAAGTTGTAAAAGTCAGTGTGCCTCCAAATCTTTTTATTTTCAAAGATTAAATATTGGAAATATGAATTTATTGCATGGTGATGTTCTTGGAAATCCTTGGATTATGATTAATTCTGGAAAAACAAAGACCCACTGGAAGCAAGAAGCAAGGAGCTCAAGAGTCAATAATTGGAAAATGTGTGCTTCTCTCTGCATCTGCAAGTAGCAATGAGCTTGTTCATCACAGAGAACTGAAAGATAGGAAGCTTTGCATCCAATTAGCAAAAACATACTGCATAAAGACTTTGGCATCTACTGGATTTCTGATGATGTGACTATGCTCTTAAAGTACATACAATGTACAAGCATCTTAGATTACATGAGCCAAACTATGGACCTGAGGAGGCTGCTTAAAAAAGAATGGTTGTAGAGTTGCAAGGTGACATTATTTTTTGCTTTGCTTCTGAAGTCTTTCCTCAAAGCAGCAACATTTCAAGAAATCTGACTTTGAACAAATAATACCCAAGCTACATGAGCAGGAATCTCTAATGGAACCAGAGGAATACACAATAAAACAAAACCTCTGTTCTGAAAGGTAGAGAAAAATCCTACTTTATCTGCAAAAGCAGCAGCCACCATAATACACTTTGCCTACAAAGAGGAAGAGTCCAGTATTTTAGAGAGCAAAGGACATTAGTATAGGGTTTTCCAGAAATAGCCAAATGTAAGGGAGGCTGTCACTTTAAAGAAGCCAAAGCTTGTGGGCAGAAAGAAGTATTTCTAAGAAAATATGAACTCAGTTTATCTGGCAATGGGCCCACAACTCTACTATTTAAAAATAAAAAATGTCCTTGTTAATTTTGATAGAAATTGCAAAAAGCAAGAGACCATGATGGCAGGTAGAAATCAAACAAACCTAGAAGGTGTTGGAGAAGTTGTGAAACATACAGACTAAGGGATAAAGAAAGAATTGATTTCCATGTTAAGAATGAATTGTACTCTCAAAATTAAAACTTTGATTAATTGTTAGTTACTTAAGCAATTAGGAGTCAGAAAGGCTAAACATTGTTCACAGAAATTGCTAAATAACAAACATGGATGGAGGACTGTTTTGAAAGGAACCCTGGTAAAATCTGGACTTTTCAGAATGAATTCCCCAAGAACGTTCTGAATTTTCTGATAAGAGAAAATCTCTTCTAAAGCTAGCACAAGCTAACAAAGGGAGAATTTGCATTGAATCTTGGCACAGAAAACTGAGCCATTGTAATATAAACAAATCAAGCAAATGGAAGAACTGGCCTCAAATGTCAAGATTACACACTGAAAATGTGTCAAGAAGCTACTGAAAGCATAGAAAATGTGTAAAAAGCAAAACAACAGCAACATTTAGAGAGGAAAAATATTCCATTCCGTCACTCTCTCTTGCTGTGGGATAAATAGCAGGAGGATGAATTATTAGGTATGTTGCCTACCTTGAATTATTTATAAAAGGTGGGATAATAAATAAATAAATGTATTCTCCAAATCTGTTCTGAAATATTAACAGACTTTCTAAAGCTAGTTTGGGGACACAAAGAAATTACAAGAATGAAAAGAAGGCTAGAAAATTTGTGATGCAGTTGAAATTTATTTTGTAGCATCTGATGCATCCCAGTTTTATATGCTTGAATTTGAGCATATGTTGTGCTCTGATATTTATGATGCCTGCAATAGTTTCAAGTGGCAGGACATTTATTTCAATGAGGCATTCACTGATAGTGAGCCTTCTTTCCTTTCTATGTGTAGGGAGTTTGTTAGAGAATTTCTCAGGAGTTGCACTGACTATTCACCAAAATTCCCCATGAAGTTGTCCTGCACTATGACAATCCTGACAAGAAACACTTCCATCTCATGCCTTTCTCAAAGTGTCTTAAATCTGTCAACATCAGAAATGGAAAGTTGAAAATGGTTCTAGGTTGTGAAAATCACATTAATTTTCACTTTCTGCAAAGGATGGTAAAGGTCTTTATCTTAGTGACAAGGACACGATTTAATTTAAATAGTAACAATAAAGTAATTTGTGCAAAATGAATCTTCTTTCAAGATTCCCCAGCCCCCGCCCTTGTTCTTAATGTTCCTCTTGAGATATTCATGAAAGATTGATGAAATAAAACATTCATACTTCATGAATCTGGACCTGGATCATAATGCTCCTGATTTTATGATCTGCAAAATAATAGTTCAAAGGAAAGTAGGTTGATTGTTGCTTGTCAAACAATATTTTCTTCAGGTCATCAGTAGGAACCTAAGCTTTGGACTCATGATCTGTACCTTAAATCTGCTAAAATTTTGCTTTACATATTACAAATCTGTAATATGTACAGCAAAATTTTAACTGGTTTGCGTGTGCCCAAGATGGTGGTTCGGCGGTGAGTGGGCTCTTTCAGGCGTCGGAGGTTTTGGCGACTGCTGAGAGAGGAGGTCATCTGCTGCTGCTGGTTCCCTCGGAGTCGTCCCTGGAGGGTCGTGGGATGCCGCTGGAGCCTTTCCGGCTGAAATTGGGCCGGTGGTTCATTGTCTGCTGGGATTTTCCCCTCGCAGCCTCCGCAGCAGCTGAAGGATCGCTGGCTGGATTGGAGGCACGGCAGCACTGCCGCTTGCCTCGCGCCGCTTGCCTCACGGAGCCCCGGTGCCAGGAAAGTTCGGCGCCTGTGGCGACGGCGGCCGAGGATCCAATACTGCCATCAGCGGTGATCGTCAGCTGTTTGGTGCTGGCGACGGCGTGGCGGTGTTGAGGTCCAATGGCAGCGGTGGTTACGATGGCCATGGAGGTCTGAGACTCGGCTGCAACACCAGTGGCCTGGCGCCATGGAGGGTAGCTGCGGCAGTAGTGGCCTGTGGCCTGCGGTGCTGTGGTGACAATGAGAAGTCCGGCGACAACGGGATTGTTGGCCCAATGCCCCCCCCTTTCTGCTGTTTGCTGGTGGGGACAGCGTTCTTACAGGGGCTCTGGACTCATGCCCCATCCTCAATGTGCTGCCCCTTCCCCTTCCCCAGAAGTGAGAGTTCTGGGAGGAAAAGATCTGCGGGGAAGGGCGGAGGCCTGCAGGTCTGGAGAGCCCAGAAGGGAGGCGTTTGCGGTCACAGCCCGGGTTGGGTGAGTCGGTGCTGCTCTGGATGGGGTTGTGGGTTGAGTCTTTGGCAGAGAACCCCCCCCAAGGAGGGATGGCGCTGTGGCTTTGGACCCGTGGCCGTGGCCGGTTTACGAATGCTGTACTGTTTTTGGACTCTTTTCTCAGACCTGGTCATCCTATGTTGCTCATGGGCTCCATCTTTGGCCACCATCTCTTTGTCTTCTAATGTCATCCTGGACTTCTTCTGGCACTATGGAGGGTGCCCGGTTCATCTATGCCATCCACCCAGACTTGTATCCTGCCCCCTTTCTCTGGGGCCTGGCCATTCCCCATTGCAGTGAGAGGGCAATGGATGGACTTAACCCCTGCAGTAAGAGAGCAGCGGGCTGTTCAGGACTCTTGCCACAAGTCACTGTGGTGGCAGAGCAGTGACTGGACCATTTTGACCCTGGCCCTCAGCAGCTGTGAGGGAGCTGCTGATTGTGGACTGTTCCTGACTACCATCACCTGGCCCTATGTACTGTATTTCTATCTTTGCAGTATTTCCATCTAGCCAATAGCCTGATGTACCAATTTGCCCTGAAATGTCTTTGCTATGCCTGTCTATTCCCTGCTGGAGCTTTGGGCCCTCCAGATGGTTCCCCTGTCTGTGAAGTGGCCCTTTGGTTTGTCGAGAGCTTACCTTAATGACGGATCTTGGGATCCCAGAGGTGGCATGCTGCGACCAAGGGTTTAAATTCTAAATTTGGTACTAAGGGGAAACTTTTAAATTTTTTAATTGGCCATCTTAAGGAGTTAGGGAGGGGGGTGGATGGGTCTTTTTGCAGCCCAGTGCATGGCGGGGGTTGGGGCTGGTGGGGCCCCGGGGTGTGAGGTGGGGACCGCGATCCCCAGGGTGGTTGGGATTGGCAGGAGACGTCGAGGCATAGGGCCATATCATGTGTTGGGAGCGCACACCCGCCATCTCTGTGCGGTCGCACACTCCGACCCTATGGCCTCCTCCCTAGGGGGCATGGGAACCGGGACCCCTGGGCTTAGACTAGTGTATTTTAATGCCAGGTCCATGGCTAATAAGTCCTCCCTCCTCCATGAGATCATTGAGGAGGAGGCTGCGGACCTGGCTTGCATCACCGAGACCTAGTTGGGCCCAGAGGGTGGTGTCCCTCTGGTTGAGTTGTGCCCTCCAGGTTTCCGGGTTCTGCACCAGCCACAGGCCCAGGGAAGGGGTGGGGTGGCTTTGGTTATCCGGGAGACCTTGTTTCCAAGGGAGGTCATGGTTCCAGAGATAGGCGGGAGTGAGACCCTCCTCCTGAGGTGGGGGCCTAATGGTCGGGTGGGCTTGCTGCTCGCATACCTTTCCCCCAGCTGTGTGACAGCAGCCCTGCCTGGGTTTCTCGATGTCCTCTCGGGGGTGGCGGTGGAGTTCCCGGGCCTTATAGTCCTGGGGGACTTCAATCTGCCCTCCCTGGGGGGAGCATCAGGTTTGGCCCAGGAATTCATGGCTTCTATGGAAGCCATGGGCCTGACCCAATTGATTCAAGGCCTGACTCATGAGGGGGGAAACACTCTTGACCTAGTTTTTGTCTCTGAACAGTGGCGTAGTGACAGAGGGCAAGCCACTTTTACGGCATTGCCCGTTCCATGGTCTGATCACTATCTCCTATGGCTGGTCTTCCAACAGGCTGCCTCCCACTGCTGAGATGAGGAACCACTTAGATGGTTCCGCCCCAGACGCCTGATGGACCCTGAGAGGTTCCAGGCAGAACTGGCATTTTTTTCCTCTTCCCTTGCCCACAGCTCTGTCAAGGATCTGGCGACTGCTTGGCAACAGGCTGCGTCGGATGCCCTCGACAGGGTTGTCCCCATGCGTCCCATCACACGCCGTGGATCCCGGATGGCTCCTTGGTATACGGAGGAGCTCCGGGAGATGAAGCGCCGTCGGAGGGGTTTAGAGAGCAGGTGGAGGTCCACTCGCTCCCAGTCCAATCGAGCCCAGCTAAGAGCCCATATTAGGACTTACCTGGTAGCTATGAGAGCGGCGAGAAGGTCTTACCTCTCCACACTCATAGTGTCTGCAGATAACCGCCCAGCTGCCCTGTTTCGGGCCACCCGCTCTCTCCTTCACATGGAGGGAGGGGCGACCCACTGCGGGGAAGGGCTGAGGAATTTGGTCAACATCTGTCGGATAAGATCGCCTGGATTCAGAGCAGGTTGTCCTCTGATTTGCAGTGGTCTGAGGAATGGGATACAAGCAGTCTGGCCAGTGTGATCTGGGAAGAGTTCGATCCTGTTTCTGAGGATGAAGTGGACAGGACTATGCGGCGGCTGAGCTCCACCACATGTTTGTTGGACCCGTGCCCTTCCTGGTTGGCTTATGCCTCCAGGGAAGCCACCTGCGGTTGGCTCCGGGCAGTTGTCAACACTTCATTAAGAGAGGTTGTTTTTCCCTCTGCCTTGAAGGAGGCAGTGGTGAGACCCCTCCTGAAGAAGCCTACCCTGGACCCGACCGTGTTAGACAACTTTCATCCAGTCTCCAACCTTCGCTTTTTGGCGAAGGTTGTTGAGAGTGTGGTGGCTCGGCAGTTTCCACTCTTCCTGGATGAAGTGGACTACCTGGATCCGTACCAATTGGGCTTCCGACCTGGTTTCAGCACGGAGATGGCATTGGTCGCACTGATGGATGATCTCTGGAGGGCACGGGACAGGGGTTTTTCCTCTGTCCTGGTTCTATTAGACCTCTCAGCAGCTTTCGATACCATCAACCATGCGACACCTTGAGGGGTTGGGAGTGGGGGGCACTGTCCTTCGGTGGTTCACCTCCTACCTCTCGGGGCAGTCGCAATCGGTGTTGGTGGGGGGGCAGAGGTCGAGCACAAGGGTCCTCTCCTGTGGGGTCCCTCAGGGATCGGTCCTCTCCCCTCTTTTATTTCACATCTACATGAAGCCGCTGGGTGAGATCATCCGTGGTTTCGGGGTGAGATTCCATCAGTATGCAGATGATACCCAGCTGTACATCTCCACCCCGAACCAGATCAGTGATGCCCTCTCCTGATGACCCGGTGTTTGGATGCAGTAAGGATTTGGATGAGCGGGAACATGCTTCGACTCAACCTGGCCAAGACTGAGTGGCTGTGCATACCGGCATCTCAGCCCAGTCAGGAATATCCATCTTTGGCCATAGGGGGAGAGGTGTTGCCCCCTGTGGATAGGGTGCGGAATTTGGGGGTCCTCCTGGATGTACGGCTCCGGTTGGAGGAGCAGGTGGGGGCCGTTGCCAGGGGGGCCTTTGCCCAACTCCGCCTTGTTCGTCAACTTCGTCCATTTCTGGACCGAGATGCCCTGCGCACAGTCACTCATGCCCTTGTTACCGCTAGACTCGACTACTGCAACGCTCTCTATTTAGGACTGCCCTTGCATACCATCTGGAGATTGCAGCTGGTGTAAAATGCGGCGGCACGGGTGGTGATGGGAGTTTCCCGATTCTCCCATATTACCCCCCTCCTGCGGTGCCTGCATTGTTGCCAGTTGCACTCTGGGTGAGATTCAAGGTTTTAGTTTTAACCCACAAAATCCTTCACAACGGGTCCTCAATATTTAAGGGAGCAACTCCTGCCGATATCAAGTGCCAACCGCCCTGTGCGAGCACACAGGCAAGGACTCCTTGGGGTCACGTCGGCGGGTCAATGCCGGCTGGCGGTCCCCCGGCGACGAGCCTATTCTGTCGCGGCCCCTGACCTCTGGAACCAACTTCCCCTGGGGCTCTGCCTGGCCCCTGACCTCCACACCTTCCACCATGATTTGAAGACCTGGTTGTTTGACCAATTCGGGCTGTGACCCTTCCTCGGGGGGGGATGGTTTTTAAATTTTTAAGTATTGTAAATTTGCTTTTTATTTTTGGGCTTGTCAATTTGGTTTAATCTTTTTTAATTATTTATTGTCGTGTTTTTAGCTGTGAGCTGCCCTGAGTCTTCGGAGATGGGGTGGCATACAAGTCCAATAAATAAATAAATAAATAAATAAATAAATAAATAAATAAATCTGGTACCTTCCAGTGTATTTTTCCTGGTCTGCAAGCTTGCTGTCTTCAGGTTTTCATTGTTTGAACAATCTAATTTGCAATAATTTAATAATTAAAGTTTTAATATTACTTTTATTTTTTTCCAATGAAGACAAAAAAAGAAGAAATAGTTAACTGAAATGTAACTTTTTTCTCCAACTCAGACAACTTATGTCACCTCTTAGCTCCACTGCTGTTGTTAAGGAATCTTTGAGGGGGCATAGCTGTAAAAGAAATGCCTGTTCAAATGTGCTTTTTGCTAAAAACCACACATGTGGAACTTTCTAAATGTATTGACAAGATTTGGATCAGCCCAGAGAAATCCCCATTTGGTTTGGGGTTTGGAATCAATGGTCACTAGAGGGAGCAGTATTGTCATCTGTGAGTCATTATGGGCTCTTAGAACTTCTACCCTGAAGATTGGTGGTTGTGCTAGTCTGGTTGATATTGGGCCTTGGGTAACAACTAGGACTGTGTCTGTTGTGCTGACTTTCCCTCTGCAGAGTGATAGCCATGCTTGACTTGCTAGAATCCATAGCTGGGCGAGTGTTAGAGATCTTCCATCTGCTTGTTTTTAGTGACTTCAATTTATTGCCAAGTGATGTTGAATCCTAGGAATTCAGGTGGTAGTTGTGGTCAAGAAAGTTTTTGTCCATAGTGGTGCATTGATGAAACCTTTCCTGGGACAGGGAGGACTTTGAACAGTCATTCATGCCTTAGACAACTCATGAATGGATTATTGTAATGTGCTGCATATATAGCTCCTCTTGAATATAACAGAAGCTATCACTGTTCTAAAATGTAGCAGTCTGAGAAGTGATGGGCATGCATCATTATGCTCATGTGATCTGACTATTCTGAAATGATACATTATCAGTTGGTTTCTGGGGGTGTAATTGCTGACGAATAAAACTCTTCCTGGTAGAGGGCCTGTTATTTCAGATTTGTTTATGCCCATCTGGTAGGATGGGGCAGAGTGAACATGACTCAAGTCCCATAAATTAAGGAAGTTGACGGTTCTCCAGTAAAAGTTGAGTCCTTGCCAGACTGGTTTTCTTTTGCAGGAGAATATATGTTATCAAAAGTAAATAGCGGTATTGGTATGGTTACTCTCTGCAAGCTTTAATATATATCTTTTGCTCCTAAAACCCCACATTCTCCATAAGAACATGGCCCTGCCTCCTAAAAATATCACATCATTGTTGCTGGCTCCCAGGATCCTTGAAACTCAAAAATATTGCAAGTCAATGTTTGACACTTGTAATAAATGTTTCTTGATTTAAAAAAAAACTTTCCTAAATATAAAAACAACTCCATAAGATGTCACTTTCTTATTTATGTTTGGACTGAAAAGAGTTCACATAAAATCACCACTGAAGTCAGTTCTGAGAGTGTATCTCATCCAAGGTTATGGAAAAGACTATGTTCTATCATCTAGCAATAATTAATGTGTGGGAATTTTTACACTAAGAAATCATTTGCATCCTTCCTAAGTATTTAATGTGTCCTTTTCTATCTGTACATGTGTGTATGTTTTGTACAGTCTTAATTTGCAACTTCCCAGGATGTTACAACATTACAACACAATAAAAATGCAAAATTGAAGGAAAAATACATACAGATAAATGTCTCATTTTTCTTTCTCATGAGTTACATGAAATAGTTGCCAGTAAGAGACACTAGGAAAGGGGTGACCAAAGGCCAGAGTGTTCAGCTGAACAAGTGTGAGTTGCATTGTCCTATTATTCTTTGTGTAACTGCCAAGTGGACATTATAGTTGTTTTACTCATTTTAAAAGGGACAATAGAATATGCTTTTTCTCTATAAACAGACTGTTGAGAATCTTTTTATATAATAAGAATTAGCACTGACATTTAAAGAGGGAGAACTGGCATTTTAAAAGGATAAAGTACAAAATTGGCAATGGATGGTATCACCCAAATCCAAGCAGAATTAGGCTAATTGGGACTTCTAAGAACTATAGTGAAGTCATACCAAACTAGCTTGCTCCAGCCACATTGAAATTGCAGCATGAATTGATAATTCTGCAAATTACAATCCCAACACATGTGTGAGAGATTGTAATGAGCCTGGGAAAGAACAAAAAGAATAGACATAAACAAGACAAGGTAAAAGATAGAGATAGAATTCTTTATTGGCCAAGTGTGGTTGGACACACAAGGAAATTGTCTTGGTGCAAATACTCTCAGTATACATAAAAGAAAAGATACATTCATCAAGAATCATAAGGTATAGCACTTAATGATAGTCATAGGGTGCAATAAGCAATCAAATCATACTAGGAAACTGTCAATATAAATCGTAAGGATACAAATGACAAAGTTACAGACATACAGTCCATTGGTGGCTTACTTCATAAATGACAACTTAACTCAGATGACAAAAAACCTGAGAAGTGTTTGAAATAATTTGAATCAACATATAATAAATAAGGACAGACACATTCTTGTTCAATTTTCAAGGTTCTATACTTACTAGTGTAAAAGATGCTATACTTAAATCTATGTAATTTTTCTTCCTTGATCTTGCCCCATTTGTGAAGTCTTAACATTGTCTTAACAAAGAGACCATAGTGAGGAGTCATAACTGGACCACAAGCAGACCTACATTGTCTGCTTATCCCATTATCAGTATGGTCCAGGGTGGGATTCAATTTTTTTTTCTACCAGTTCTGTGGGCGTGGCTTGATGGGCATGGCAGGGAAAGGATACTGCAAAATCTCCAGTCAGAGGTGTATTTGCTGGTTCTCCGAATTACTCAAAATTTCCACTACTGGTTCCCCAGAACTGGTCAGAACCTGCTGAATGCCACCTCTGGTATGGCCCATTACCCTTTCCTGGGAGAGGACCAGATTACATCATCCTCTTCTCACTCCCAGTCCATTATCAATGTACCCTGCACCCATGTTTTCCAGCTGCAATTCAGACCTATTTTTCTGACTCAAGCTGTATTATTCAGTTAAATAGCCTCCAGGTTGAATAAAAAAATACTTCCCTACCTTTTGACTGCTGCAAAACTTCCCTTTCTTTCTGTATGTATTTATTTTTATACATCTTTAAGTTACAATGAAAAAAAATGCTATTTTTCCTTCTAAAGCTGAACTATCCATTCTTTCTCGTTAGGAAGTTTCTGTGAAGTACAGAACACCATGTTCCCTGTTGCTTTCATTATTGCAGCATCAGAGCAACAAAAGTATCATAATATAGAAAAAAAGAAGGAGAGAAACAGCTTTAGTATCAGAGGAAATAATGAGGGGAGAAAGAGTAAAGGCATTCATGTCTACAAACATCTGGGAAAGTGTAAGGAAGACATGGGATTAGTGAGAAGGAAATAATCCCTAAAAGGAAAAGATGGACATGAAGAGCTGGACAGATGGGAAGGGCAAGATGCAGGGGAAAACCAATCAGGCCTTCACCCAGCCCTATTGCCAATCCACTGTGGTCTAGACTGGGATTTCTGAATTTGCTAACAAGCCAGAAGTCACTTGGAAAATAATCAACTTGGCTGCAGGGGTAGAATTGCCTTATGAAAGAACAATGCAAGGTTTCATTCCTTTTTTTAATGGCTTGAACTTAATGCCTTCAAAACTGTTATGATTTAGAAAAACATTTCACTTCCTAACTTCTCCCTACTGACTAGGTTTTAATTTATGATGATTACAAGGCAAAGTACATTTGCTACTCTGTATTTCTCATAACCTAGATATTAAAGCATCTAAACTCTAAAGAGTGAACTTTTTCATTTAAATAGGATCATTGTTCAGTGAATATAGGCAACGATGTTTTAGGAAATAGTATATTGTTGATGAGGAAAAAAATACACTAAACGTGTTCATGAGGAAAATGCACTGCTTATTGAAAAAGATAATTAAATATGTTCTTATTCTCATGTACATACACCCTATGGATTAGAACCTACAGGTTTGTAAGTAAAAAATGGAGTGGAACTTCTTTTATTCTAGAGCAGCAATAGTGAACCTTTTTGGCTAGAGATGTCAAAAATCCAGAAAATGCCTAACTTTATTCTGCTGGTATATTATTTATTTTTAAAAAGTACAATCCAATCATGTATGGTGCTGCCTATTATATAAAGAAAAACAAAATAATTTTGTACAAATTGCCAATACACAGCAGTCTGGACAGGGATTTTTGAATTTTGTAATTTTTGTCAATTAAAACAATGAAATACAAGTAAAACAAACTCATTTTGGAAGGTCCAGAGGCTACCTGATTTCTGAAGGGTCCAAAGACTTTGCAACTGCATACCCCATTTTTGTGCTGTCTCTGCAGCCTCTGAAAATCACACAGGAACAGGGTGTGCTTTCAAGAATAGTTATTGTCTTATCTTAGTGAATGCTGTGTGTTGCTCCAAACATTGGGTCTCAAAGTTTTGCAATCACTGTTCTAGAGAAAAATCTACCTGCCTCAGTAGGGAGTACAATTCTATTAAGTTGTCTGCCTGATATAAGCCATTTCACATTCACAAGCAGGTGAGAAATGTTTTCGGTACATCACGATCCAGGAAATTGAATACTAGATGACATGGCAGGACCCTTGAACATTAACTAAGAACAATAAACTGAAGTGGTTCACCATTGGGTTAGTATATCATTTCACTCCATTTGGCTGCTGATTTCCCCAAATTCAGCCTTTTTCTTGAAGTGAAAAGGGCCTTGGTGGCTCAGGCTTTTTCTTGAAGTGAGAAGGGCCTTGGTGGCTCAGGCTGTTAAATGCCTAGCACTTAAGTTCCAGCTGCCTACAATTACTGTAGGCTCGAATCCCACCAGGCTCAAGGTTGACTCAGCCTTCCATCCTGAGTCAATTGGTAAATTGAGGACCCAAGATTGTTGGGGGCAATAAGCTGACTTTGTAAAAATGCCGCTTAGTAATAATAAGCAGGGATATACAATGGAAGGAAGGCTATTGCTGAGCACATTGGGTTGTATCCCAAAAATTGTAAGCCGCCCTGAGTCTTCAGAGAAGGGCGGCATATAAATGTAATTTAAAAAAAAGTGCAAGAGCTTTTTTTAAAAAAATAATTATTTGCTTTGTACACTCTCCATGTCTTAGCAAAATAGGACAGGCAAAGAAGACAGTTAAAGCCCATGAAATAGATGAAATCTCACTTGATATCCTTAGACCAGCTGGGCTAGCATAATTGGCTGGATTATGTTTTTGGTCAAAAATATTGAGCTCTAGGACAAACATTTGGGCACAAACCTAGCTTAAGATTTGATTTCCTAAATTGGCTTCTCACATAGTCAGACAGAACATAAGTTCCTTTAAAAAAAAATCCAGTGTGACCAATTGCATCGTGCAAACTGACAGAAAAACTACTGTTCTGGGTTATTCATAATACAATAGAAGCTTTTCAATTCAGCACAACAGCTTTCTTTCCATCATTCCTCTTCTTTTTCTGACAGAGTTAAAAATATTGGAAAAATGATTCCACCTTCTCTGTATGTCCAGTAGAGATTGATAGCTTGTTCACGAGATGCCAATCACAGGAAATGGATTTGGGGAAACAAGCAGTCAGCACAGATGGGAGGCCACCAAGCAGCTATTAAAAAATACCTCAATTTTTCATTTTCCAAAGAGGGAAGGAAAGGCTTCTTTTAAAGATTTAGCTTTTAAAATGTGTATTTATGGAAGTATGACTATGTGTTTACCATGCATGTTATACTGTGCAAAACAAAAAGGAGGAAAAGGAAAGCAAAGGAAGACATAAGAATGACAAAAATTAAAATATTATAAGAAGCTTAAGGTTACATCCTCTTGGTGAAAATACTTAAAATACTTAACCATTCAGCTCCATCAGCTGACATTAAAGAATTAAGCAAGAAAGAATTAGGCATCAGTCAGATCTTTGGCAAGTTCCATGTGGCTATTTCTTATGCCAAGAAGTTTCTGTGTTTCTCTATTTTATACGTTTTTTGTTTTAAACATAGGATGCGAGTTGACTTTTGAGCTTGAATCAATATCAGGATAATACCCATATGAATTTGATTTTCTTCCTGTGCTTCAGTGATAAAGAGTAAGATTCAGAACAAACATCATATGTCATGGGGATGTTAAGAAAATAAGCTAACAATAACAAATGCACCTTCCCATCTGGATAGCTAGGAACTGGAACAGTAAGTTGTAACCCTTTCTGTCTTTGCCCTCTGGTAACGCTATAGAAGGATGGAAAGAGGGCATGTCCTGATGTTGAAGTAAACCAGTTAGTACAGAGAACATTTTGTTAGATTTCACATGACTAATACAAGGTACGCTCTATGCTCAAAATGGGATCTGTCATAAATAATCATGTAAACTCTATGGAGAAATCAAAATGATGTTCAAAGTGATACAATAGGAAAGCCATAAAAATTTGGACTAGAGTTTGCGTCTTCCTGATGCCTGACTATGCTAGCTGCACTGATAAGAGGAAAAAATGCAACACTTATGGTGTTATAGTTTTATTTTCATCTTAAGTTTAGTTGTGAAATGTATTGATTGATTTATTGAATTTTTACACTACCCAGTAACTCTGGGTGTTTCACACACACACACAAAAACCCATATAAAAAGTATGGCTACTGTTATAAATGAGTTATGACTAACTATGGAGTTTCACTTAAAATTTTATAGCTTTTCCTAACTACATAATAGAATGCATCAAACTTCCAAATAGCTTTAGTATGTTTTACTGTTTCTGGGGGGTGTCAATATAGCCATGCCATCCAGACAATTTTATCCTTTTAATAAGGGATTAGAAGTCAAACATTTCTAATTTGCATATAAAGATGTGAGAGCAGCAGGTTGTGTAAGATACAGTTATTCTCAAATAGCGTGGGAGACATGTTCAACCAGGCATCAGCATTGTGTGTGTTTCAATATCACTGCAGAGGAATTCAAAGGCCAATTTCAATCTTCCTTCCCACTGAACAAGCCCTTTGCAGAGACCCATACTGGGTAAAATGTCCTTTTGTGTGTGTGGCATGTAACCAACACCTTCAGTGATTGAAGCAAAAGAGAAGATGTAGTGAAGATTTCTGACGGGCTGAAACATTTCACTTGAGGATATTTTTAAAGCATGTATTTTGTTAAGTTTGCATGAAGAGTCAGACGCGAGGAGTTCCAGCAAAGAGTTTATTAAGTGACTACAGCTCGAATGGACCCGTCCTGGCTTGGCTACGGCTGCCTCTTATAGCCTGCAGCCATAGCTGTCAGCCAATGGGAGTGCAGGGTTTCTTCCCGCACTATTTAAACCAATACCATTTGACATTTTACAAGAACAGTTCAAATAAACCAATAACATTCAAACCTACATACATAACACCCCTCCCCACTAGGTTCAGTCCATACCAAACCCCAACCTATCTAATGTATTCCTTTAAATAGGTGGGGCTCTTACGTGTACGTTGAGACCTTCGTGGTTCAGAAGTTTTAACGTTCTCACCCAGTGAGAGGGAAATGTGTCTGCTGACATTTCCCTGTTGGGACTTTCTGTGAAAGGAGACCCTGTTAGACTGTCAGAATCTGGTCTCTCCTCCCAACCCATCTCCATTCCAATGTCAGCACCCAAGTCAGGTAGTGATGTGCAATCTTCCACTTCTAAGGATGGATCTTGGCATTGTGACAGGGTTCGGGATGGTTCCTGTCGCAATGGCTCATTACACATGGGGTTGATTCTTGTTTGCTGATTTTCCTCCTGTTCCCCCCTTCCCCTAGAAGACACATCAGGTGAGGGACCCAGAGAGAGACAGGGGCGATGTTCCTGAGGGAACCTGGATCTAAGTTGGTCAATGTGCCTGCTCCAGAGGAGGCCATCCTCTGTTTGTACCCTGTAAGAACGAGGGCCAGTGATGTGAGTTATTTCAGCAGGAATCCACAAAGGTTCACCTATAAGGTTCCTAGCATATACAGAATCTCCCACACTAAAGAACGAACTTTGGAAGTGGAATCCAGTGGTGCGGTGGGTGCATAAGTGGGATGAAGGCGGTCAAGGGAAGACCTAAGTTTCCTACCCATCAACAACTCTGCTGGGGACAAGTTATTTGATGGGCTAGGAGTGATGTGCTGAACACTAAGAAGTTTTTAAGCTTCTCAGTGATATCCCAGGACCCAGCTGCTGAAGCTTCTCTTTGGTAAAGCGTACCATGCGTTCAACCTGGCCATTAGCCGAAGGGTGCCCAGGGGCAGTGAGGGCATGTCTGATACCCTGTTGAGCTAGAAAGGATTCAAAAATGTTAGATGTGAATTGAGGGCCATTGTCAGAAACAAGGACATCTGGTAACCCATGGGTTACAAACAATTTTCTCTGAGCTGCTTGATGACAGCCTCAGTTGTAGTGGATGTCATGGGAATTTACCTCTAGCCATTTGGAATATGCATCTACTATAACTAGAAAAGTGTGCCTCTCGTAGGGCCTGCGAAATCAATGTGGATTCTAGACCATGGGCCCCTAGGACATTCCCATTCCTGTCTGGGGGCTGAGGTGGAGCAGGCCTGACTACCTGGCAATTGGGACAAGAGGCTACCCAGTTTTCAACCATTTTGTCAATACCTGGCCACCATACATAACTCCTGGCCAAACCTTTCATCCTTACAATCCCAGGATGACCCTCATGTAACATTTCCAAAACCTCCCTTTGCAATTTTGCAGGAATAACCACCCCTGTTACCCCACAAAATACATCCTCTTAATACAGATAATTCAGTTTGCCTGGACTTAAAAGGTTGGGCAAGGTGAGGTAGATCTTGAAGAGGCCAACCTTTCTTAATCCAGCCTATAACAGGTGCCAACACAGCATCTTTGGCAGTCTCTCTGGCAATCTCAGCAGCATGGACTGGAAGCTTAGCAACAGTCTCTAGGAAAAGGTGTGAGTTTCAAGTTCAAAGTCCTCCTTGTGGCAAGGTAGTGGGCAACGACTCAGTGCATCAGCATGTCCCATGTCCTTGCCAGGCCTGTGAATCAGTTTGTATGAATAGGCTGCAAGAAATTCAGTCCATCTCAGCATTCTTGGTGACAGGATATTAGGTGTAGGTTTGTCTCCTGCCACAATGCCTAATAAAGGTTTGTGATCTGTAACAATGGTGAATGACCTGCCATACAGATTCATGAAATTTCTTAACAGCTGCAACGACTGCTAATGCCTCCTTTTTCCAGTTGGCTATAATTCCTCTCTGCTTTGGACAAAGTGCGAGAGTAAAATGCAATTGGGGCTTCCTTCCACTGGGAAGCCTGTGACTCAAACCCCCACTCCAAAAGGGATGCATCACAAGTCAGAACAACAGGCAAATTCTCAGAGAACTGTATCAACACAGCATCAGACGTGATTAGTCTTAATACTGTTAAATGCTGACTGTTCCTTCCTCCCCCAGATCCAAACAGCTTTCTTATCAAGTAGGCATGTAAAGGCTCAGCAATAGATACTTTGTGAGGTAGAAACATGTGATAAAAGTTAATAAGTCCAAGGAAGGCTTGCAAATCTGTCTTGCATCTAGGTTTAGGGGCTTCCTTGATTGCTTTAACCTTGGCATCAGTAGGGTGGATGCCATGTTTGTCAATCATGTACCAGGAACTCAACTCTGTCTGTTTTGAGTGTACATTTGTCTTCCTGACTTTAAACCCGCTTTTCTGAATCTGGTAAGGACTTCTCTGAGTCTCTCTTGAAGCTGAGTGTCATTTTCAGCAGAGATTAACACATCATCAAAATAAGGCACTACCCCAGGCAGTCCTTGCAACATTCTTTTCATAAGGCTTTCAAAAAATAGCAGGTGCCACGCTTACTCCCAAATTGTAGTCTTTACATTTGAAGGCACCTCTATGAGTCACACTTTTTTGTGCCTCTGCAGTGGCATCATCAACCGTTAATTGTTGATATGCCTGGCTAATTCCAGTTTGGCAAATACTGTACCCCTGCCAAGGGAAGGGTAGATGATGCACAACTGGTACTGGGTAGCGATCTTCTGCTGCAGCGCATGGTTAAGTGTCCCCCTTATAGTCACCACAGATTCTCACTGACCCATCAGCCTTGACTGGTGTGACTATGGTGTTTCCCATCTGGAGTGGTCAGTAGGCTCTAAAACCCTTGAGCAATGAGCTTATCTAATTGTGCATCAATTTTTCCTTTAAAGCAAATGGAACCCTCCTGGGCTTTAAACGAATTGGGGGCACCTTGGGTCTAGGCTGAAAGCAATAGGGGTCCCCATATACTTGCCCCATCCTTCGCTGAAGACCTCTGGAAACTCAGACTCAAGGACCTCCTCCCATTCAGAGCTGCTCACGTGATTGATGCCAGTCACCTCGATGCCTAGTGGCTTGAACCACTCAAGTCCCAGCAAACTTGGGCGATCCTTGTCCACGATGGTCAGGGGCAAACTGGTGTGGCTTTTAAACTGCACGTTGAAATCTCTTGCTCCAACTACTGGAATCTTGTTCCCTTGGTAGTCTTTGAGAGTCAGTGCTTGCTTCTGGAAATGCTTTTTCTGAATTTTGGGAAAGAGTCTGTGGATAGTGTCCCATGACACCATAGATAAATAAGAGCCTGAGTCCATTTCCATTTGGCAAGTCCTTCCTTCAATAAACACCTTCACGTGTACTTTTCTGCTTTTTAAGGGTGAAGAATTACCAATAGTGATTGTTTGGTGAGTTTCATTCTTGCCATTTGCTTCTAATTTTCGCCCCATCTTTTCAAGGAAATTGTTGGGCTTAAAGTCTTTATCAGGAAATTTTTTCCTAATAGGTTGAGGTCTGGATGATTTGCAGACTCTGGCTATGTGACCCCATTTCTCACAATGTAGGCAAATGGAGTCAAAGAACTTGCATTCAGTGCGGGGGTGGGCCCCCCCCCACAGCATCTGCAATAGAATCCTTGCCTGTTTTTCCCAGAGTCTTTTCTCTTCTTCTCCATTCTGAGTCTAAAAATCCCCTCCTCTGCCGCACTGCCATCAGAATCAGAGTCCATTTGTTCGCAATGAGCTGTTGTGGATTTTTCCCCATCAGAATGGCTTGAGGCCTGGCTTGAGGCCTTGTTAATCTTTTTCATGGCCGCTGCTGAGGACTTGGTGGCTTCCGCTGAAACAGCTTCTTCAATGGCCTCTTTAAACGTGATCTTAGGTTTCATTAATAGTTTGCTTTGTAAGACCTTATCTTTGAGGCCTAAAACAAACCGATCACGCATGGCCTCTTCTAAGTTGGTAAAGTCACAAGCACCCCAATGTCCCTTAAACTTGCCACTAAGTCATTAACATTCTCGCTATCCCCTTGATCCCGACGGTAAAATTCTTGGTCTCTCAATGAGGCACGATACTTGTGGGCGTAGGGCTCCTTAAAGTTTCTCTAAATTGGCCACTCCATTACCCTCAGCTCTGCAGCCCCCTAACGCCTTCGCCATTTTGAAGACTGCCGGACCGCAGTGCGTGAGAAAGACCGCCTCTCTTCCGTCTCTCTGGGATGCCGGCGAGTCGTTCCCCTTCCAGAACATCCGGAAGCAATCCACATACGATTCCCAGTCTTCCACCGCCGATCCGAACGTGCTGGGGGTGTTCAGCGCGCAGCCATCTCGCTCTGTTGCTTTGTTCTTCGCGTCGTCTTCTCTTCAGGGAAATCCCATCCTCGTCGCCAGTGTTAAGTTTGCATGAAGAGTCAGACGCGAGGAGTTCCAGCAAAAGAGTTTATTAAGTGACTACAGCTCGAATGGACCCGTCCTGGCTTGGCTACGGCTGCCTCTCTTAGCCTGCAGCCGTAGCTGCGAGCCAATGGGAGTGCAGGGTTTCTTCCGCACTATTTAAACCAATACCATTTGACATTTTACAAGAACAGTTCAAATAAACCAATAACATTCAAAACCTACATACATAACATATTTCCCAGCTGAAATTCTAAACTTGCTCTAGAGGAGAGTCTCCCTTTAATAAATTGGACTCCATAAATCTCTGTTCAACAAAACAAAATATGGATGTTTTCAGGTTGAGCTCCTGGATGAATGAAAATATGAGAACTGACCTTTACATATAATTTGCAAATCCCTTGTAGCAATTATGTAGTTTTGTCATGAGGTTTCACCAAGAATTAAATGATTCATTTATGGAACTCTGAAGGGAATGATCTGAAGTGTTTGATTTCATTGCAGCCTGCTTGGCACAATTGCTTCTTTGTAGAAACGTCATTGAGAAAGTTTTCATGCACAGGAGAACAGCAATGGCATGTACAGTATATCTTTCAATCACTTTTAATAAAATCAGAGTTTGATGGTATTTCCATCAAATTGTGTTTTTAGGAAAACACATTTTGGTAAAGAAGTATGAAACAGTACCTCTGGGGTCAACCCTGTGATTTAGGGTACTGTAGCATTTAAGATTTTAGGATACAATACCACAATATCATTTTAGGACACTATACTATAACATGCAATAAGAACATTACAAAACCTTGACTTTGCAATTAAAGTTCATTTAATTTCTATTTCTTAATTTCTTTGGGCAGAAATATATCTTTCTGATTATAAGCTTAGTAAAGTTACAGTAGTGAAGTCTATAGATTGGGCCTCTTATAACGGTGACATTTATTTTATTTTTTATTTTTTATCCTGTTTGCAGCAGCATCTAAAATTTCTATATTAGTAAAAGTCGATTAATTCTTTTGATAGGCTTATATCATTCTTGTGAATGTTTGAATCTTCAGCCCCATACTTCTGAGAAGTCAAGTTTTGTAATTTATTCTTTTTTTTTTAAAAAATTCTACAACAATCTGTATTTCCAGACTTTTGGGGAAGGTATGTTGAACTAAACACATCTCCAAAAGAGTGGAGGCAATGACCACAGCAAAGTCTGAAGAATCAGCAAGTAGACTGGTTCTTTGGAAATTTTCCAGATAACCAGAGGATGGAAAATTACCCACCTATGCTCTGGATCTCTGAGGAGATCACAGAATAGCAGTCTCCCAAGTTTGAATGCCAGGAGACTTAATGGATCAGCCATCATGCTCCTAACCACAGTGGATTCTCTTAAAGGATACTGGATTTGCTAATTCATTTTCTAATCACTTTTGAAAATTACCTACTTAACTAGTTTAAAGCTATTAGAAATCTTTGGAAATGACAAATTTGAAAAGCCACCATGATCCACTTTCAGGATTTTACCTTCATTCTTGAACAAAGAAAATATCAACCCTTTTTAAAATAACTTTAACAAAGTAAAAATTCTCTCCAGATTTATTTTTTAATGTATGCCCTCTTGTTTATACTAGTAAGACACTAGGTGGCTAGCAAAATCTAAAACACTCCAAATGAACAACATAGATACATAAATATTAAAACAGGAATAAAATAAATTACAGTTAAAAATCTGGCAAAAAATGTGGCATTTTCATAGATTTTCTAATAATCAGGGGACTACACAGCCTCCTTCCCCCACTCTTAAATAAGGATTTTCAAAATGTTTTTTTCAGTTTTTATTTTAAACCACTGCTGGGCAGGAGGTAAAACAATAATTAGGCCATAGCCATCTAGGGTTTAAAAGGTCAATAAATAATTTAAATTTTACCTAGTAGGCTATTAGCTATCAAGGTAGATTTTTCAACATAGGTACCATTTTGTAACAATTAGTTGCCTAGCTGTGTATTTTTTTACCAACTGCAACTTTGGAACCTTTATCAGGCCACCTCTAATAATAGGAGTTGAAATTGTCAAGTCAGAATATAACAAGGCATCATTAAATGCAGCCTCAAAATTAGTTTCCTAGTTAGCAATTGTACCTCCATTTTGTCTAGATGTAATTTCAATTCCTTATAAGGCCTATTATAACATTTAGCAAACTTTTAAGGATGTAAATGGCTTCCTTGGAGTTGGACGATAGAGAGTATTGATTATGTCATCAATGTGCTTATAACATGCCTCTTCAAAACCCAAATGACAGCTCTACCTCTGCCCCAATGGTTTCATATTGATGCTGAACAGTTTGGGAAACAAACACAACAGGATGGACAACCCTGTAGATCATTATTACCATCAAATGGCAGATACCCAGCACCACCTTCCTGACAAAATTCAGAT
>CM019149.1:252626303-252646416 GCA_009733165.1 Naja naja | reverse complement strand
TGCCCTCTGATTTGCAGTGGTCTGAGGCAGGATGCAGGCAGTCTGGCCAGTCACGATCTGGGATGAGTTCGATTGTTTCGAGGATGAAGTGGATGGGATTATCGGCGTCTGAGTTCCACCACATGTTTGTTGGACCCGTGCCCTTCCTGGCTGGCTTATGCGCCAGGGGAGGTCACCTGGCTGGCTCCGGGCAGTTGTCAGCAGCTTCATTAAGGAGGCGTCTTTCCCTGCCTTGAAGGAGGCGGTGGTGAGACCCCTTCTGAAGAATGCCCTGGACCTACCGTGTTAGACAACTTTCGTCCAGTCTCCAACCGTTTTTAGCGAAGGTTGTTGAGAGTGTGGTGGCTCAGCAGTTTCGCTTTTCCTGGATGAAGCTGACTACCTGGATCGTATCAATGGGCTTCCGCCTGGTTTCAGCACGGAGGCGGCATTGGTCGCACTGATGGATGATCTCTGGAGGGCTCGGGACAGGGTTTTCCTCTGTCCTGGTCCTATTAGACCTCTCAGCGGCTTTGATACCATCGACCATGGTATCCTCCTGCGGCCTCCGGGGGTTGGGTATAGGGGGCACTGTGCTTGGTGGTTCACCTCCTACCTCTCGGGGCGTCGCGGTGGTATGGCGGGGGCAGAGGTCTACCTGAGGTGCTCTCTTGTGGGGTCCCTCAGGGTCGGTCCTCTCCCCTGCTATTAACATCTACATGAAGCGCTGGGTGAGATCATCCGTGGTTTGGGTGAGATTTCCATCAATGCGCTGATGATACTCAGCTGTACATTCCACCCGAACCAGATCGGTGATGCCCTCTCCTGATGACCCAGTGTCTGGATGCGATGCGGATTGGATGAGCGGAAACATGCTCGTCTCAACCCGGCCAAGACTGAGTGGCTGTGCATACGGCATCTCGGCCCAGTTTGGAGTGTCCATCTTTGGCCATAGGGTGAGTGGTATACCCCTGTGGATAGGGCGCGGAATCTGGGGGTCCTCCTGGGCCTTCGGCTCGTTGGAGGAGCAGGTGGGGGCCGTCGCCAGGGGCCTTTGCCCAGCCGTCTGGTTCGCCAGCTGCGCCCTTTTCTGGACCGAGATGCCCTGCATACGGTTACTCATGCCCTTGTTACCTCAGACCGACTACTGCAGCGCTCTCTATTTAGGACTGCCCTTGCATACCATCCGGAGATGCAGCTGGTGCAGAATCGTGGCGAATTGGTGATGGGAGTTTCCCAGTTCTCCCATGTTACCCCTCCTGCGCTGCCTTCATTGGCTGCGGTTGCGCTCGGGTGAATTCAAGGTTTTAGTGTTAACATTAAAGTCCTTCATGACATGGGTCCCAATATTTAAGGGCGGCTCCTGCCGACATCAAATGCACCAACGCCCTGTGCGACACATAGGCAAGGACTCCTTGGGGTCCCATCGGCTAGCCAATGCCGGCTGGCGGTCCCCGATGGCGAGCCTATTCTATAAGCGGCCCCAGACCTCTGGAACCAACTTCCCCTGGAGCTCCGTCTGGCCCTGACCTCCGCACCTTCCGCCATGACCTGAAGACCTGGTTGTTTTTAACCAATCGGGTTGTGATTTTCTGGGGCGGGATGGTTTTATGGGATAGTTTAAAGGGATTTTATGGGTGTACTGTAATTGTAATGGGGCTTATTTAGTTTAATTTGCTTTAAAATTATTTATTGTTGTTGTTGTTTTAGTTGTAGGCAGCCCCGAGGAGTCTTGAGATGGGGCGACATATCATCCATTAATATAAATAAATAAATAAATAAGAGACCACAACATGGAATGATAATTATAATCTGGCATAGACTGTGTCATCAGGGGTGATTCTACGCTTCTGTCCAGTTCTATAGAACCCCTTGTTAACTTTCTAAGCAGTTCGGAGAACCAGTAGTTAGAAGCAATTTCCTTTTGTTTTTCCACCCTTATTACATTCTTGCCAGTACACCTAGACTTCCTGTATCCGAGCTTTTGGAGCTCTTAAAGGGGAAAGGTTGTTTTAAGATTTTACACTGTTGTTGGGAGGAAATACTTCCCTGGACAATCAACACTTTGAAGAAATAATTGAATAATGAAGCAAAGTTTTAGTGACAGGAACCAAGATGAATGACATTCAGCAAGGCTTCTTGGCTAGCTAGAAAGATTGACATTCAAACATGAGTTTACATATCCTTTCTGAGTTTTGGTCTAAAACTGGTTTTGGTGAAGGTTAATTCTGTGCTTGGTGATGTTTAATCCTGTGTTTATTGATGGGATAATTTTCCTATGCAACAAGCAACAACTACTGTTGTGATTTAATTATTTGTATTGTGTTTGAATTTTTCCTGCCTCATGGTTCTTTTTCTATCTGGGAGGGTCTTCCTTCACTGCTTTAGTACTATCTGGCACTGTCCTTTTGGGGTATACTTCCAAGAGACAGGATGCAAGCTTGGCACTGATTTTTTACTGCCTTTCTGGGGAGGGGGAATGTGACCTTTCCTTAAATCTGGATGATTTCCTTAGGATATCTTGTGAAGTGAGTGAGACCAGCTGGTATCTTTAAGTGGTGCAAATGGATCTAAGGATCTTTTCCTGGGTGTGTTTTTCTGGAGAGCTTAAATGACCTTCTGCTAAAGGGTTTCACTTTATGAGCAAGAGTTGGCTGCTTGATAGTTATCACTGCATTTTAACTATTTTCATTCCTCAAGGTGCTCTGGCACCCTGCCTGATTTAACTCTGGCTTGCAGGTATTTTTAATCTAATGATTGGTATTTAGGGCAGCTTTTGCAAGCAAAGAAGCTTTTGCATTTTGTACAGGTAATTCATTCAAAGTGACAATGGCACTGAAAAAAGTGACTTATGACCGTTTTTCACACTTATGACTGTTGCAGCATCCCCACTGTCATGAGAGGTCAGGGAGAGTGCCCCTTGACATGAGTGATGTTGAGTTGGCCATGCCCATTCAGTCACATGGCCACCAAGCCACACCCACCAACTAAGCCATGCCCACAGAACCGGTTGTTAAAAACTGAATCCCACCCTGTGTGTCATACATGGTGTAAATGCAGCCTGATAAGGAATTTGAAGGGGATCTTTTGGCTGTGATTATTGATACACAACAGACTGATTGGAGGGTTTGAACCAATTTTTTTAAAAGCTTCTAATTTTCCCCAATGTAACTGTCCACCACTCTTTTCTCCATTGCCTCATGTGGATATATTTTATTCTGAATAGACTTCATAGGGTTAACGTCAACTTTCCAGCTACAATTAGTTGGCTCGGCAAAGTAACTGAATCCTTGGGCTTGGCTTATTTGACTTTTTCTTTTCAGAAGCTAATGTATGACTCAGTTGTTGACTTCCAGCAGGCTTTCCTGTCAATTTTTGCTTTAGGTGCAGCTTATGTGTGAATGGCCCTTTCCCCCAGCTTGCTGCCTTCAGAGTTCCTGATAAACTCCAGTTCTTATTCCTTCCTGTGTCAAGCTCCAACAGTGCTATAAGGAGGGTGACTGCCTGTATATTATACAAGGCTTCAAGAAGAATGATAAGCAGTGTTGCTGCTCCCATAGCTGTTGCCCTGGCAGATGGATATTTAAATCTTGCTGTCTTGCAGTACTTGCAGTATCATAGCTTCCATACATTTTGAAAGTTTCCCCTGCTTCCTTGTAATTTTACAATCTTTCCCTATTCTCTTACATTTTCTCCAATTTGCCCACAATTCTCTCTCAATTCAGCATTTTTATGGGGAAAGCTTGGCTCAGGTGAGGTGAGATGGGCAGATCAGGAAAGCTATGGATATACTCACATCCTTGAAAAAGCCATAGTGCAGCTACATTTGTCAGCTACAGAAGTATTTGCATCCTTCTAAAAGTCAGGTGTGACTGGTTGTCTGGGAACACTGGCATGTAAGCAAGCAAGGTGGATCTAATCTGGTCTGATTCTGGTCTGCTTTCTCTTCTGCAGCTTTTTCAGTAGGCTAGGAGTGCTGGGCTGCCCTCCAGTACAGTTAAGAGAGTTGTGTGGTGCAGATCCCCTGCAGTGGGGTGGAGTCAAATTGAGTGGTGAACATCTGTGCTGGTTGCTTTGCTCTAGCACAGAAGTAGACTTTCAGAAGGGCAGACAGGAAATTTCATCACTATCCCTTTCAAGTGCAGAAGGACAATTTGAGCCCAGTTCATCTTTTCCTCACATGCTGGTTTTGGTAGTTTGAAGAGTTAATAGTCTATGATAAAAAGGGGAAAACCCAATGTTATAAAGTAACATTAAATATAAATATATATATCCAATGTGAGTAAAAATGATGGATAATTCATTAAAAAGGTGCGCTCATAGAAAAGTTATTTTGCTAAGAAATAGATTCTTTCTGTTTTTGCAACATGCATTTCATTCATATTGAGTAAATTTAGAACCCAAGCCATTACATTCAGTTGAAGAAGACCAATTTGCCCTATTCACTAGCCAAATAAAGCTTGTTTCCAACTTACAAAGTTAGGGATAAGCAGGACAATAAACAGAAGCATTATTGCCTGTGTTCTGTATTGAAAATTTATGTTTTCTTTTGATTAATTTAAAGACCTATGAGTATGATCATAATGAGTCTTGTTCATATTTTTCGCTTCAAAACCACTTTAGGTTTGATTTATAGTTCCAAAGCACTTTGCAGTTTGAAGAACAATTCCATCATTTACTTAAACAACTGTTTCTACTGATATATTTCAGCATTTGAAACTGATCATTACAAAACTGAGTACCCATATGATTATTAATTAATTCTCTATAAGGGTAAGTGTTTATCATGCAGCTGTCTGTCTACTGAATTGAGAATAAAATCTCTGATTATTCTGTATGGAAACAATGTCTTCCAGGTAGAGGGCATCTTGTCATTGGATGGTCAAATTTGCAATTTTATTTCTTAAAAAAACAAACAAAGTTTAGAAGCAAATTTTGCATACTTGTGCAACTTCCTACTTGCATATATGTTCATTCTAGTATATATATATATATATATGTAGGTCTTGGTGTATTCGGGTCTTGTCCCGTGTAAGATCTCCTTCACCAGACTCAAACCCAAGCCCATACAGATGAAGGCAACCACCATCCAGAAACCAGACCATGGCTGCAACACCAGCTGCTATACCCCCCTCCAACCCCCAAACTAAGCAAACTGACACACGCTATAAACACATAGCCAGACCTCAAACTCGGAGCCAAACCAAGGCCCAGAATGCCGCATCACAGCCTTCCACCCAGGATACTACATAACAGAACTCAGGAGATCACAACACAAAACATCAGGAGGTTGCAGCACAGACAACGACCCAGGAGATTACAGCACCACACCCAGGACATCACAACAATAGAACTCAGAAGGTCATCACACAGCCCATTACCCAGGTCGTTACAACACAAAAGGCTGAGAGACACACAGCCAGCACCTCAGCCACACAGGGTCTCAGGAAAAAGCCATCCAATCTGCATACATCAACTCCACAAACCAATCAAGAAGTAACAACACAGCCAACTCTAGAGTTTAAAAGGGAAAACAGCCACAATCACACACTTCTCCCAGGAGAACGAAGCTGAAGACACCAGCCTGAAGATGACGGATGATATATATATTTGTTTTCGTAGATTTTCACGGGTAAAGGTATGTAGGTCTTGGTGTATTCGGGTCTTGTCCCGTGTAAATTGAGAATACCTGGCAACGTTTGACGAATCTCATCCGTCATCTTCAGGCTGGTGTCTTCAGCTTCGTTCTCCTGGGAGAAGTGTGTGATCGTGGCTGTTTTCCCTTTTAAACTCTAGAGTTGGATGTGTTGTTACTTTTGATTGGTTTGTGGAGTTGATGTATGCAGATTGGATGGCTTTTTCCTGAGACCCTGTGTGGCTGAGGTGCTGGAGGTGTGTCTCTCAGCCTTTTGTGTTGTAACGACCTGGGTAATGGGCTGTGTGATGACCTTCTGAGTTCTATTGTTGTGATGTCCTGGGTGTGGTGCTGTAATCTCCTGGGTCGTTGTCTGTGCTGCAACCTCCTGATGTTTTGTGTTGTGATCTCCTGAGTTCTGTGATGTAGTATCCTGGGTGGAAGGCTGTGATGTGGCATTCTGGGCCTTGGTTTGGCTCGAGTTTGAGGTCTGGCTATGTGTTTGTAGCGTGTGTCAGTTTGCTTAGTTTGGGGGTTGGAGGGGGGTGTAGCAGCTGGTGTTGCAGCCATGGTCTGGTTTCTGGATGGTGGTTGCCTTTCTCTGTGGCGTGGGCTTGGTTTAGTCTGGTGAAGGAGATTGGTGGTGGCATCATGTGTTATTTTGGGTCCGGACCCAAAATAACACATGATGCCACCACCAATCTCCTTCACCAGACTCAAACCCAAGCCCACGCCACAGATGAAAGGCAACCACCATCCAGAAACCAGACCATGGCTGCAACACCAGCTGCTACACCCCCCTCCAACCCCCAAACTAAGCAAACTGACACACGCTATAAACACATAGCCAGACCTCAAACTCGGAGCCAAACCAAGGCCCAGAATGCCACATCACAGCCTTCCACCCAGGATACTACATCACAGAACTCAGGAGATCACAACACAAACATCAGGAGGTTGCAGCACAGACAACGACCCAGGAGATTACAGCACCACACCCAGGACATCACAACAATAGAACTCAGAAGGTCATCACACAGCCCATTACCCAGGTCGTTACAACACAAAAGGCTGAGAGACACACCTCCAGCACCTCAGCCACACAGGGTCTCAGGAAAAAGCCATCCAATCTGCATACATCAACTCCACAAACCAATCAAAAAGTAACAACACATCCAACTCTAGAGTTTAAAGGGAAAACAGCCACGATCACACACTTCTCCCAGGAGAACGAAGCTGAAGACACCAGCCTGAAGATGACGGATGAGATTTCGTCGAAACGTTGCCAAGGTATTCTCAACCTTACACGGGACAAGACCCGAATACACCAAGACCTACATATATATATATATATATATATATATATATGATATATCCTAGGACAAACTATAAACTATTTTAAAAATACGAGTTCCAGGTATACTTGTAAAAGAAGAAATAGACTTCCTGTGATCTCTGGAACTTAAAATTACATTTAATGTACTTATTAAGCTTTCGTCAGCCTCTGCTGACATTGTCAGAGTATTAAGCTACCATCTCTGTAATGGATGTCCATTTCTTCTTTTACACACACACACACACACACACACACACACCCCTATATCTATATCTATATCTATATCTATATCTATATCTATATCTATATCTATATCTATATCTATATCTATATCTATATCTATATCTATCTATCTATCTATCTATCTATCTATCCATCTATCTAGCACAATGTTTTACAAAGGAACATATATGCAAATAGGAAGTTGCACAAGTATGCTAAATTTGCTTCTAAACTTTATTTACACAAATATTTTATTTATAAATATTTTTATCCCTATTTCTTAAAAGTATAACCCATACATTATGTTACTGAGATAGGGTATAACTCTTAATAGGTTGTTGACTTCAAAATATTTTTGAGATTCAGTCTGCATCAGCATATGAATTTCCTTGCAATTCTATGCTTCAGGACTGGTAATGAAAATGGGGAAAAAACTCATTTATACATACTAATAAAATATAGCTTCCATGTTGAAGGAAATAGGCAATTGCGAAGAGGCTTAATTATCTTGAACATGTTGAATTGTCCTCTTTTGAAAAAGGATTTATGTTCTTCTAATGTCTGAAAAGTGTCCATGGCCTTGAGTTTATGTTAGAAATGTAAAATGGTGCATATTTCATACCTAGTGATTAGAAAATTGCTAGCCATATCTACATGATTCAGGCTAGTGACATATCACTTTTCCTGTTTTCTGCTTCATTTGTCTTAGTATAACTAGACTTGTGAGCTATTAAATGGATTTACACTGGAGAAAAGAATATGGGGCAGAGATCATGTTTGACTGCAGAAGCAAAGAAACTTCAAGAAGTTGCCACACTAAATATGATTGTCTATTAGGTGCAGCTTGTATGAATTTAATTTTAGAATATGAGCACCATTCTAATTTCAGTGCTTTCCTGGAATTTTTAAATGGTAGCCAGCTTTTTCCCAAAGAAGCTTCAGTTGTCAGGTAGAACTTTTAGGTACACAACTGAGAAGACTGAAGAACTTAATAAGAAGACACTAAATGTTTTTCAATTTATAGGAGTCTTCAGGAGATTAAAGTGACTGCAAATAATCAAAACTCTCATCACTTGTGTGTAAGCAGCATCTATGAATGTAAAAAAACTTATCTTTGATCACAACAGCATCCCTACCACTTTGACCTTCCTTCGGACCTCCAGGACACCAGTGATCTCTGTTTTTAATACTCTAATCAGAAAACTGGATCTACTGGGTGATTCCAGTTTTACAATAGATATCATAGATATCATATCTATTTTTTCATTTGTTTCCCAGTCTGGGTGCCCTCTAGATATGTGGACTTTGTCCCAAAATTCCCTAGCCAGAATTAGCATTGCTATGAATTCTGAGAAGTCCATGGTGGAACTGGAAGGTGCCAAGTATCCAAAAAACCTGCAGAAAAACACAACAGCAGACTTCTTTCAAATGCCCAATGTTCCCTCAGATTGTTCCTCTCATCAATTATTGTAGGATAAATAAAAACAGCTTAAGTATTAACATCTATCCTTGTTTTTGCTAAAGGGACAGATCCTAGATTACAAACTTGTGTTGCTGTGCTTTGTACCTGAATAAAAAAACATGCTAATTAGCTATATGAGGATAAGAAAAATTGGTTAAATCCAGCCATATTAATACAGGAAGGAACATTTATAGGCATGCTGTCACTAGAAGACATTGATTTTACAGTGGTTCTTTTAATCAGGCATGCCACTCTATAACTTAAGTAATAAAGACAGGATCAAAACTGCATCTGTAATGAAGGGAGAAGAGTGCCCATTATTAATTTCCCAAGGGGGAACTTATTTTTGTGCAGCTCTTTTGCAATTCTAAATGTTGCTGCTTGTTTTGATCCAAGTATTGTGAATGAAGGAGATAATTCCAAAGTTGCTGGGTTTTTTTTGATAGCCAAGATCCCTACTTAATCTTACTGTTGGATTAGAGAAGGAAATTTGGTGATGAGTCAATTTGTTGCCAGCAAATAATGTCTAGGCAAATGCATTAACTAGATCTGAAAAGGAACATTAAAACACACATTTCAAATGAAAGTGAATGATTTTATTATGGTCTGTAACCAATACAGCAGTCAACATTTAATTAATATTACAAATATCAAGCTGGTGTTGTAAATATATATTGATGCAAAGCCCAAATAATAGGACTGAGCAATGAAATTGCTTCATTTCTTGACTGTATTCTTAATGAAGGCAAAAACACACATTTTTTCAGGAACTAGATTTTATTCTTTGTTGCCTCTGCTTCAGAAATCCTGAAGAATTACCAACAGGATAAGTTTATTTTTGTATAACGTTGAGCAGGAATGTTTTGCCTATACATCTACTGAAGATTGCATTGACCTCATATGGACATGGATTTAAATGAGGTGATGATATTTTTTAAAATAATTCTACACCATCTCAGTACATTTCAGAATATATTGAAATAGCTTCATCACAATGGTCTATGACTGCAGCAATCAAACTTTGAATAATCAAGAGGTGTGTGTAGACTCCTTCTGTCAAGCATGTCTGTCTTTATTCCCACAGTATGTAGTGTCAATTATAAAAATGGAGAAAAAAATAGTAGTGAGAGATTGCATTAGAAGGTTTTAATAAGCAAGTCATTAAAATGAAAAGGTACATTAGCACAATTCACACTTGTGGCAGAAATTCCTACAAAAACGCAGTCTTAGCATGTGTGAGACAATCATTTAGAATAGGAGCCAGAACAGGAGCCAGGGCAGTGGTGGGATACAAATTTTTTTACTACCATTTCTGTGGGGGTGGCTTGGTGGGCATGGCAGGGGAAGGATACTGTAAAATCTCCAGTCAGAGCTGGTATTGCTGGTTCTCTGAACTACTCAAAATTTCTGCTACCGGTTCTCCAGAACTGGTCAGAACCTGCTGAATACCACCTCTGAGCCAGGGCAAATATTATCATCAGATTAGCATTAGAGAAATAATGATCTAATTTGCCCAATCACTGAATCATGATATAGAGCAGTTACTTTAAATAATGGGTGCATATAGACATGTTATTTTTTTTAATCAGAACTCATGGCTTACCATTTTGTATGAATCAAGTTTCTGTGGCTTTTTAAAATAAGCCATGGTTTAGTGCAATATGTGAGGTCATCTATAAATTACTCAAAATGTGAATTTAGGAGGAAAAAGAAGGAAAGGTCTGACATATATGATACACCCTTCCTACATATGGTAGTTCTGGAAGCTTTCACTTTAGAATTGCAAACTTTAAAGAAAAATATTTGCTATGGCATGGTGAAAATCTCTAAAAATGCTTAGAGAAGAGCCAGTTTTTGTAGATTAACTACCATTTGACATATGAAGAATTTTAAGAGGTTGCTATGTGGCCAATAGAATCTGTAAATCAAATCTCTAGTGCCACAGAGAGAAACAACTACTATGTACATATATTATGTGCTTTAGAAAGTCTCTCTTATTTTTTTAAATGTCTGAATATAATCCATTGTTTTCTCTTTCTCTTTGAACTTTAGAAAGGAACTTCAAAAGCATGTGAATTCTATTTTTAGACTGGCACCAAGTGGATTAGATTAAAATATAGTCTTTTGGATTCTTTTCTAAGCCACTGTTGTTATTGAGTATTTATTTAATGCATTCAGTCTAACACTTTCTAACTTTGGATGTTTAACTGCATATGAAGTATGGCAGATGTGTAACCCAGTGTGTTAGCAGTATAACTTGGTATATTAAAATATTAGGAATTTGGAATTGAATGTTTTTTAGATCTTGGTTAATAACCACTGGTGGTTATTATTAAGGTCTGCATCAAAGTTAACTTCCTCTCACTATAAAGAACAGATTGAAGAATCAAAGGTAAAATGTTAAAGCAGAAGAATAAAGAATGATTGAAGAATCAAAGATAAGATGTTCAAGCAGAAAAATGCCTAATTAACAACAGGATCTAAAAGATAGCTAGGGTAACTGCATAAATATAAAAACATCTGAAATGTATAACTAAATAATTCAACTTTGTACATCAGAGAAAATGGTGCTTACAGTCTTCTGGGTGCCCACACGACACACTCTGCTTAACAAGATGAATTAGTTGCCAGTAAGCTTCCGGGTATGATTCCATTTGGAATAAGCTTTCCCTGAGATCTATAGGGTTCCTGCCATCATAGCATTCCAGAACACCTTACAGACCTAGCTGTTCTCATAGATGTTGCAGCAGAATGGATTGGACCTCTTTTTGGACATACTCAGCATCTATTGTGTATATTTTGAACCTAGTTACATAAATCTCCATCTTGTTTATTTACTTTAATGTATTTTCTTTTATATCATGACCCACCCAGTGTTAGTCTGGAGTTGAGTGCTGCTGAAATAAAAACGTCTTCTTGTTCTTGTTACAGTATATTGTTTTGCAAAGTACCAAGAAGACCTCTCTTTTTTGATGAAAAGCTGTTAGGATGGCACAAGCAGGATTTTTCAGAGATTGTACTGAGTAGACATTGCAGCAAGTATTAGGTCAGTAAATAGTAGCAGGAGTTAATTAATTACTCCTTTAGGAACAATTTGCATTTATATAGACTTTGTGCAGTTCTAGCCAGCCTATATTGATAGATAATATTTTTATAAGAGATAAATTTATGTTTGAAAGATTCATTTTATTAAGTGAATTCTTACTATTGCTGCTATTTGTAATTTTTGCTCAAATATTTCTCTATATTAACACCAGCTCTGAAGCTTTCAGGTTTAACTGATCCTGGTCCTAAAAATTGAATTATAGATGCTAGACCCAGTGAAGCTAGGCAAGTTTCATGTTCTAAGGATATTTCTCTTTGTTTTAAGTATCCCAGGAAAATGTCACATTTGCTTATATGGGCAATCACCCACTGCAGATGAATAAATGCAGGTAGCCCTTTTCTTACAGCCATTCATTTGGCAAATGTTTGAAATTTTAATAGCATTGAAAAAAGAGACTTATGACAGATCCTTGCATTTATGAACATTGCAGCATTCCCATGGTCACACAGTCAAACTTTAGGCTGGCAATGAAATAATAATCAAATGCTTTGCTCTTTCAATTAATTTATTGGTCTCCTATGTAACTGTTCAGCTGTTGGGTTTGAGATGAGACTTCAGAGTATATAGCTAACTAGGCCAAGTAGTCAACTCACCTCACACAGCACGTTCACTCCTCCATTTGGTACAGGAGTGTCAAACTCATGTCATGAACAAAGTCGTAAGAGCCAGAAAAGTATATATTTTTTACCTTCACCATTCTAGAACCCAGTATTTTGACTGCCTAATGGATTTTAGAAGCTCAGCTAGATACATGCATACATACACATATCATATATATGCATTTGCTTCATAAAACTCTTCAGTGGACACAGTTGACATCAGAAAAGAGAGCCATATTATGATAATGTCATAATAGATATTTCAATCTCGCTAAATTTCAAGTGTATTCATAGCAGAATATTTCTGTATGGAATTATATTTCTTATTAATTGAGGGCTTAAGCCAGAAAAACAAGGAAACACTATTTTTCTATTTGCTTCTTTATTGGTAGAAAAGATATTAGGGCAGAGACAAAAATAAAAATCTCACAACGACCCAAAAATTCAATTACATTTATAGCGGCAGCTGAAAGAGAACAAAATCAATGAAAGGAGCTTACTTATTACAGACCCATAGTTGCCATAAAACTGAAACTAAATCACATTGACAGGATCTGAACTTCAGGTAAATTGCTTTGAATTCAGAATGGGAGCCTGAAGAAATAATGGAAATGATATTGCAGATTGTTGGGTGAAAAGGACTATCACTTGTATAAATCTATTGCTGCTCTGAATTGTATGGGTAGGTATTATGGGCACACACATACTCTAATACCTTATCTGTATTTTGTTAAGTAGAACCCTCCATTGTTTATTGAACAGCTAAAAATACTGGTGTCAACAGAATTAGCTCCTCATATCAAGAGAATAATACTCTTTTGAAACAGGCTGACTGATAACTGACAATTTTACTCTGTTGAGCAGCAGACTTATGAGGCAATGACAGAGGAAGACCTATTGGTCAAATCAATTATTTTCCCCAAAGAATTTGTCCAGACACATTCTTTATCTCCTTGTATAATGTTGATTTCTTAGGTATGAGATAAAATGTTGTATATTTCTCACAATTCTCTCAACAAAAAGCAATCAAGATTTATGGATTGCTTTTATTATCAATAATAATAATAATAATAATAATAATAATAATAATAATAATAATATCTTTAGCATGTGTTGGTAACATTATGTGTAAAGCAGAGAGAAAGTTTTGAGTCTCCAAGTTTTCTGAATCTCCAGGAGGACAGAGACAATTTTTTCAGAATCCTGAATTAGGGAAATTAGAAGTATGAATTAACTGACATAATAGAATTCTGTTGGAAAGCATCTATAAAGTAAAATGCATTAAAATTAAAACAAAGATGACAGTGGAAGGCACCAGTTACTAGTTCAAACAGCCTGTAAGAGTTTTCTCTGTATGCAATGGCCTGCCACGCGTGAAAGTGTACTCATAACTATTTTAACTTTGATGATAAAAATACTTTTTTCACTTGAAATATATTGTTGACATTTTCATCATCTGGACCAAAGGAAATACTTTTCTCATCAAATTCTATGATAACTTCAACAATATCCACTCCACCATTAACTTGAGTAAAATAAGTTTCTTTGACTTATAACTACACAATGGACATATACATCACATACACAATGGACATATACTCATCACTTTGCAAACCTACACACTTCAATTTCCATCCAGAATACAACGCCAAATTTGTCATCTGTAGGCCAGACTGTTTACTACAGTTCTGACTCTTCCCTTAAGTACTGGAATTAAAGCAGCATTCAAAATCCTGAAATACCTACCCAATGAGATAAATGACTAATAAATAGAGCCACACTGATTCTCAGGAAGAACCTACCAAAAGATAGATTTCAAAAACAGAACAAGAAAGTGCTGCTGGTTGACTTACAGTTTACAGTTTAAGTCACTCGGATTATCAGTACACTGCAGATAATATTGGACAATGACACTACACTTTTTCTATTTTGCCTTCAAACCTACACCAGTATCATCATCATCGATCTCATATTACAGGTGTCTTTGCATGCTTATTCATGCCCTCATACTATCATCTGACAGCAGTGTTCCACTGGATTCTATATAGGACATGTGTATCAAAAATTACACAAATGAATTAATGAAGAAAAAGCATTTCAACCTGCAGGATACTTATTTTTAAAAATAATATTTTTTTAAATCAAGTTTTTAGCAACATAACAGAATGAGAGGTTGCTGAATGCATGCTATTAGAATGATTCAGTTTATGTCAATAGGTTACCTCAAAATGTAGATATATCAATTGTTAATTAATATAGTACTCTTTTATATGCAATCTGTAGCTATGCAATTATGTCTTCTCCCACTTTCTCCACTGCCTGATCCCAATTTATATCCTAAATCAATTTAGCAAAACTACATTTTTCTAATGAAGTGAATAATATATAATAATATAATATAATTAAAAGTGATGCTTTTTAATAAAATATATTAGCCTGAAACACTGCTTCAAGACATGGCACTCTTCCTACATTACCTTTCTTGTAGCTTACAGTTTGAGTGTATTTACATTTCATATATTCCTATGCCATCAGATTGTCTTGCTGTTTTCTACTCATTTATTTATTTAGCCCCAACCCACAAAGCAGGTTGGAAATGGTTTATTAAATATATTATTTAATTTCAGTTTCTGGTTGGGATAATTAGCAATATTATCCTATAAACTGAATCAATATATAAAAATAACACTAATAAAGAATAAAATATATTAAAATAAAAATGTGTTAAAATTGTACATGCAGACTTTTGAGGTAGCACTAAGGCATTATTCATTTACAGATACTGTGAATACATTAGCCTTTAAACTTAGGCAGATTTATATATTGTTTTGGGGCTCCTGTCAGTTTATATGTTGTGTAATACAATGTTACCATCTTGGACTAGCACTAAGGAGTTCCATCACTTACGGTGTTCTCTCAGTAATTTTGAGCCAACCATTTTGTCTCAGATAATCTAGTTGGCAGAGTTGTTGTTACAGGGACCAACTGAAAGCAGAGCCCTTTATATGCTACATTGGGGTCCTGAGCAAGATGTGTGATACAGATCTAATAAATAAATATTACTTTTTCACTAATGTGAATATTGTCATCAATTGAATTTGGAATAAGCAGAGTAGTATTTCTTTCTTTCTTTAGTAATTATGGTCCTAGTTTAGCTCTTCTAAATACTTAAAATGTTTCAGAGAAAGAATTTAAAGAAACAGAAGAGGGAAACTGGGATGAGGAGTAAAATAAAGTCAAACACTCCCTCCCCCAATAACCTGCAGGGCAAAGCTTTGATTGCATAGTCGTCCTGGCTTTATTATAGCCTGAGGAAAAGCACACTTAAATATGTTGCCCAAGGACAAATTGTGTCAAATGATGCAGTGTGGTCTTTAAAAATAAGAAACCCATCAAATAATTAAACTTGGGTTTCAAGGAAACTGCCAGAGATCAATGATTTATGGCAGAGATTTGACATTAGTAAAAAGAATATTAGTTCCTAAGCCATAATGAGCATGTAAGTAGTGAACACCTGGAGAGAATAAGTGATTTAATCCTTAACCCAATTCAATTAAAAGTAAGAGATATAGATAGTCTAATCGTATATTATCAAGTACATTTATGATTTATATAAGACTGGAATTTGAAATAAGAGCTTGTATTTATTTGTGTCTAGGAGGTTTTTTATTTAACAGTTCCCAAAATGCTTGAGACATCTGGCATTTCCTGCATCTTTTGAGACCATTATTTCCCTACTGCTGATCATCTCTGCCAGAGGCAATTTATTATTATTATTTTTACTCATATGTCAATACTGCCACTTTTGTCTTGTTTCTTATTAGTTTTAGTTGAACTAGGCTCTCCTCCTTCAACTTGAAAGCTAATACTGAGTGAAAAAGCAGCAGAATTGTTTTCACAGGAGGAAGCACTATTATTTTTAAAGAATTTTTTTGACTTCTTTTAGAATGCTCTATTTTTGATATGCCTGGTCTGATTTTATGTTCTGATTATAAACATTTCCAGCACAGCGTAGCTCAATCTAACTCCTGGGTATAGTTTATCAGGAAGCAATTCTGTTTAAATGGAAAGACAAATGAATTGATGCTCCCATCAGCTATCTGTCCCACTAATGCAATGTTCTACTTGGGATTTATCACAGACTAAAAGAGAATTTATTTTAGGGTGAAGGGAAGCTGGGAATTGTTAAAAGTATTGCCAGTGTATCGCTGGTATGTTAGATTTGCCACTAAACCTTTCTGAAACATGTTTCAGGAAAAGAGAGAAATGGCCTGTCACTGTGAAGATTGAGGAGTGAACAAGGCAGATGTCTAAACCAGTTCTAAAGGTCAATCAGCTTCATCAGAAACTGCCTGAAGGACTACCAATGCAGCATAATATGCTCTGGGAGGCACTCAATCTAGATTTCTAATAGCTATATGTTGTAGATCCATCCATAGAAAAAGTGTAGGGGATTTCACTTGCAAAAAAAGTGATGATTTTATGACTCTAAAAGCTCATTTATTTTCCACAAAGGCAGCAGCATAGGACATTTGCTCACAGGGTTTAATCATTCTGACTAGGAGTACCAACAAACAATTTAATGTGCATTTAAGGTATGGCTGGACAGAGAAAAATGGTGAACTCTATAATTATTTTCTAATCCAAGGATATGAAAGCGGCCAGCAGAAAATAAAGTGAATGAATTGTTAGAGGGATATGAACAATTTTCCCTCTGAAGTCCAAAAATAGTCTATTTAGCTAGACTGCTGCAGTAGAAGAGGAGGTGCAAGATGAACAAGAAAGAAAATGACTGGTTTCATTGTTTGGGATATTAATGAAAACAAGAATGTTTTTTATCTCAGAAGTACTGCTTTATAAATCCTTGGAAAGACCGACTGCCTTTGGTTTTGGTCACCACATTACCAAAAAGATGTTGTGACTTTGGAAAAACAAAGAAGAGCAACTAATATTATCAAAGGCACAGAGACTAAAATGTATGAAGAACGGTTGCAAGAACTGGGTATGGCTAGTCTAGAGAAAAGAATGACTAGGGGTGGCATGATAGCAAATATTCCAGCATTTGAGGGCTGCCACAAAGAAGAGGAAGGTCAACTTATTTTTCAAAGCACCAGAAGGCAAGACAAGAAACAGTGGATGGAAACTAATCAAGGACAGAAGCAACCTATAATTAAGAAACTTCCTAACAGTGAGAACAATTAATCAGTGGAACAGCTTGCCCTCAGAAGTTGTGTGCTTCATCACTGGAGGTTTTTAAGAAGACACTGGACAGCCACCTGGCTGAAATGGTATAGGGTCTCCTGCTTATGCAGGAGGTTGAACTAGAAGACCTCCCTTCTAGCTCTATTCTGATTGTTAGCTTCAGTGCTTTTCTATAAAAGCACCACTTCACTCAGTTTAAAGTCTGTCTTGATAAAAGGTCTAATTGCATTCGCCCCATGACTAGATTAAAGGCTTATGATCTTGTGCAGTTTGAGAATAAAATATGAAATATGAGTTAGAGTGACATTTTGCCTGAAACTTGCTGATTCATCACTTTTTGTGTCCGGCTCTCCTTCATAAGTCTTTATGAATCATTGTTTACCAACAAAGGAAAATTTTTGTAGCTCAGGGTTTAGATGAGGGGTGCTTTGGTGCTCTCTGAGCTTGCTTGTTTTCTTGCAGATGTTTCATTACTCTAACTAGGTAAGATCACCAGTGCTAGTAAGGAGTACTATTTGCTGTCAGTTTATATTCTAGTGACTTGGTTGTCACTTGGTTAGAGATTCTTTGATTGGACTGTTTGCTGAGGGCTCTTTTGCAGTTTCTTGATTGGGGTATTATTTACTTGATTGTTGGTGTGAGGTTAACCTTGGAGTTAATCTTTGGTGGCTCAGGCTGTTAATTGCCTGCACTTAAGTTCCAGCTGCCTACAACTGCTGTAGGCTCGAATCCCACCAGGCTCAAGGTTGACTCAGCCTTCCATCCTCTCGGGGTAGGTAAATTGAGGTCCCAAGATTGTTGGGGGCAATTAGCTGACCTTGTAAAAATGCCGCTTAGTAATAAGCAGGCATATACAATGGAATGAAGGCTATTGCTGAGCACACTGGGTTGCATCCCAAAATTGTAAGCCGCCCTGAGTCTCCGAGAAGGGTGGCATATAAATGTAATTAAATAAATAAAAAAATCTATGCTGATCTGGTTGCTGATTACTGGTGGACAGTGGTGGGATTCAAATTTTTTTACTACCGGTTCTGTGGGCATGGCTTGCTGGGCATGGCAGGGAAAGGATACTGCAAAATCTCCATTCCCACTCCACTCCAGGGAAAGGGTACTGCAAAATTTTCTCCCCACCCCACTAACCTGCTTTGCAGCTCTGTTCTCTTGTGCAGGGCAACAAAAGAAGACCCAGCCAATCAGCTGGGACTCAAGAGGCAGAGAATAGATGGGGGCAGGGTCAGTCAGAGGTGGTATTCTGAATTACTCAAAATTCCCGCTACCGGTTCTCCGAACTACTCAAAATTTCTGCTACTGGTTCTCCAGACCTGGTCAGAACCTGCTGAATATCACCTCTGATGCCTCACAACTTATAGCTACAGTAGCTATATTTTGATCCAATTGACCCAGTTTTATAAGCATTTAATTTAAATTGTTTTAGATATTTTTTTCATGTAAATGTTATGTTTACTGTGTTAGCCAATAAAAAACCCAAAGTCTTTATTCTCCTCATTCTCCCTGTTTAATTCAAACTTAATTAAAGCTTCATTTAATTTTCTCACAACTATAATCACTTTCCTACTTCAGGCTCCTGTAGTACAATAATTGACATATAGACTTATCTCCATTTCTAATGGGAGAAAAAACAAGTCATGTTTCATTATATTAAATGGTAGCACTAGCTAAAATTCCTGAGGTTTTATTCATCACTGTTCTTGATTCTGATAATATATTATTCAGTTGAATATCCAACTGATTTCAGTTTCAATTTTCTGTTTTCCAACTCAAGTTGTCCTAAGCTCTTCAAAGTAGAAGGTCTCTAGTGCTTCATTTTTTTCTAGTAGCAGCTCAGATACTGATTGATGTAACATTTGGCATGTTTCTAGGTTGGGTATTAAAGTTCCATTTTTAAAGGGTCTGAAGTGCTGGTAATGAAGACATTCATGTGTGCAAATATCTGAGAAAGCAAAGGGAAGCATGAAATAATGAGGAAGAAGTAATCCCTAAAAAAAACCTCAGACCCTATCCTATCCTACCACCTGCTCCATATAAGACTTAACCATCAAAGCTTGCCATTTTTGTACAGATGGAAAGAGCATGAAGCAAAGGAACAAGTCAGATCTTGGGGTGACCATAGCTCAGATTAGCCACCTGCAAAACACAGCAATTTATATTGATATTTTTAAGATGGCTTAGAAATAATTTGGAGTATGATGCAAAGCGAGTAGATTAGGCTGTAGTTTAAAATTATTCTTATTATCTAGGACTAACTATCTGGACTCTGTATTATTTTTGACCTTTTTTTACTGTTCTCTTGAGTTGTGTTATGCATGGAACCTTTTATAGCACTGATAGATCATGTTTCTGTTTTACTGTGTGGCTGGTTGGTATTTGCCCAGAAGAGCAAACTTAACACATCCTATGTACCTGTCAAGTCCAGTGGAGAAATGGGAGAGCAGAATTAATAGGAAGTAATATATACCTTTTCTCCTCATATAATAAATCTGCTGGATAAGAGATTGGAAACATTGAAACAAAACAGTGTATTGCACTTTCCTCGATCATAATTTCTAGTCCC